>QNGE01001875.1:9596-32789 GCA_008508345.1 Paragonimus westermani
CTATATATATATATATATATATATATATATATATATATATATAACAGTAATTCTTGCCGCTTAAGCAAAGCTTGCCCACAGACAAAACTGCTTGTTTTTTTTGCAAGCTCACAGTATACTTAAGTTGTCCCCGTAATTTGGTTTCGGCCATTCTCAATATACTGAGCAGTAACAATTTGGGACAGTAGTGTAATGAAGTGATTGTTCTAGAATACATATTAGCAAACTTATGCAAACCATTGAAAGTTCCTGTTCTTGCGCAGGGTGTGCGTTCTCATGCAAATTGGACATATCTTTATGTGTATGCGACGACGCTGCTCCAGAATTTGAGGCAGCCTGTATATCAGATCCCAGCATCTCTGGGGTGTAGCGCATGTAGATCTCTAGCTGTGACGGACCCCTGTGATTATCACAAAACCTTTTGTGAATGTGGGAGGTATTATCGACTGAGCTCACTTCCAAGAGGCGTCGTCAGTCGCCCACCCTCGTTGAGACAATCGACCTAATACTCTCACTAATGCCTGCTCACGTTTGTAAGTAACGACACGCAGTCGTCTTTGCTAGGAGCTCAATTGTATTTAAAAGCCGAGATGCAGTCTTTGGTTTCAGGTTTGACAACCGGTTCTAAGCTTGCTGACCAGGACACGACGGTATGGGCCTGTGGAGATAACCCAGTGAAAAATGGAGGCTAATTGGGGCAGCCTTCGAAGTGTCACGCCCAGTGACCCAAGTTTTTGGACTCATTATGGACGAATTTGCCGTCTGTTTTACTGGTTGTCTAATTAACGAGTGCGTGGTCTATGCCACTATTTATGATGGGCAATATCCAGCCTATATGTAACCTTATATGCCACGTGGCATCAAACACCTTATGGTGTAAAACCTAATGGGTCATTTTGACCGAGTAAATAGCCTTAAAGTTCTGTCAGTTTTCCCTGTGACGAAGGTAACTCTCTTTTCAATAGGTTTCTCGATTTTCTAAGCTGTTTTGTTATATAACCGGGTTATTCGTGGCCTTCCTACGTATATTCCTCCTTAACTTGCTTGAACTGACATAATGCATAATCGTTCAGCATGTAATGGCTCCCATGGCTATTCAAGCACTGAACTGTCTTAGTACATCGTATTCCATTCGTCATATGGGTCGTCTGTAATGTTAGTGTCAATTAGTTGTTGATGTTTGTAAGTTTAGAAACTCACAAGCTTTTATCTTGGGCCAGTTTGGTACTCATTGTTTTCCTTAAGCATGACAACTTTATAATCAGCTGTTGCGGTGGCTGAAAGTATTATTCAGCCAAAGCATGGGTAAATCAGCAATGTGCAACCACATGCTTAAAATAAAGGAGACTTGTTCCAATTAGATCATCAGCCCTGAATGGAGCCATGTCACCCTCAGCTAATAGCTATTTAGTCTATCTGAGACCAAATCTGATCCCAGGAAGGGGGACACCGAATGAAACAATGACGTACATGAAGAATTAAACTGGTGCCGACCAAGCTTAACCTATTATCGGATCGCGGTTATACCAGACGTCCATTATTTTTCGAACGACTCGGTATTAGTCCAGGCCCGTCATCCAAACACGATTTAGCACTGCCAAGTCGACCACTTTGCAGGGAGATGCCGCAAAAAGCAGATTGATGAACAGTTATGTTGTTCCGTGAACTGTATTTGATCAAACACAGGTCGCATTTTCTACTAATATTGAACGGTATTCTTGTAGTTATCCCTCAGTTGTTTTGGAATTACAGTGTTCGAACTGTTATCACTGGGCCATTAGTTCTGTTCTTTGAGGGTCGAGCATGGTTGATGTGAATAGAGGTCCGATTTGAAAGTAGATATCAGTAGTCAACTAAACCCATTTCACACCCAACTGTTAACGCTGCACACCGCAAGTCCGCTCTCATTAAAATCTGCTACAAGTATCATGGTAGCATAGCCATTTGATGTGGTGTATTGGATAATGGCGCGCAGAAGCTGTAGAAAATCTGCCCAGTGATAAGACTGATTTTAACAAAACGGAATAAAGGAGCTGAAATGGGTCTACTAAATAAAAGAGATTATTTTAACACGATGCCTCATGTTTTATCCAACCAGTCAAGGTTCCGAAGGATGTGATGTCCCATTTATCAATTTCAACAACACTAAGAGAACACGAGGTTCGCGGGGCGAGTTCATCATTTTTCGCTGCTTATTCGTCTTCCTTTAACCGTTCGTTTGTTTTATTTTAAATATTTCATTTTCATGATTTGGGAGAGTTTACGGAGTGAATTCATCTAGTGAATTTCTTGGTATTCCATTTCAGCAACATCAGTGGAAAATAGCTTGTCGAAACTATTTCCCCAAATGAAACAACGAGACCTGATTATTACAACCATTTTGGAGCTAATCAGACCGATTGGTGCTGCTATTCTCTTACGGTCTGGATCCCAAAAAAATCCCTTTGAGTTGCCATCACATCCGATCCTTAACATAAGTTATTCACCACAACACTGTCTAACTGGATGACTGATTCAAATACTGGAACTATTTCGATGAAGATCAATTCCGATTAACATTTTAAACGTGCGAATTCTGTTTGGTCGGTCAGTATTGTGAATCACTAGATATCACTTCACTATTCACCTATTTGTCATTTGAAGCAACACAGGCTTTTATGCAGTAATCAGATGGAGGTTAGGAACTCAACATTTTTTTTCCAAACAGTGTTAACTTTCAATTTATCGGTGACAGACTAAAAGACCCGGGCAGCTTTTTTGGTATTCGCTTGTTTTGTTGCTGGTATACCCATGTGTGGTCAAACGTGATAGGACTCTTGATTGCCGAATTTCTGTGCTATAAACGTTGCGTTGACGACTTGTTTGATGTGATCGAAGACATCCTTGATGCGCACAGTTTTTTAATGGATTTTATTCATGCGCACCGGAATGTACAGTTCACAGTTGAAGAAGATAGAGTGATACTATTCTTCCTCGACATAATAAATGCATCACAAAGTAGCCGGATTCATCAAATGATCTGATCGCAGGCAAACGACGCGGATGTGACAGCACACTGATTTTCCGAGCCTTGTTCAACCGGAACGAAGTTATGATTTGATGTGTTGCTTACCTGATAGAGCAAGAAGGAGATGAATTACAGCAGATCTGAAAGCTACTGTATCCCGATAAATATCCCTACAGAGTTTTAGATGAGAACGTTGAAAAGTAGTCAGCCAGTTGTGGAAACGATAGAGAAAGGGCTCATGATGGTTGGGAATAGTGGTGGTGTTGTTTGTAGCTCGGGTTGATGGTTTTGGTATTGATATGTTCGCCGAGCTTGGCATTTAACTTGTAAACGTTTCATCACCAAGCGAGGTGACATCATCAGTGCGTGAGTGTTTCGGCGTATAATTTTGAATGTGACCATTCTCGTTTATATAGCATTTTCTGCTGATGCAGTCAGTGGTCTAATCGATCGCAGTTCGACAAATGTCAGCAATGTAATGGACTTAGTAGGGTTTTTATATGGATTTGGACACTGCTAGAACGCTTACATCTAGACAATGGGACGACTGCAGTTTCCAACCGAAGTTCTTGACTCAAGAGCCTTTGCCCCTAAGCAATGTGCGAATGGCGGTAGATTAGAAATAGGCGGTCAGTCTTCTTTCAATCCCCAATCTGAATTGTCTGGAAACTGTCGTTTCTCGGCCATCTACCTATTGGCGTGTCTGGTTTGAGTGTGTCCGTTGCTGTGATCATCACCCTGTACAGTGCACAGGCTGTCACCTCACCAGGGCTCAGCCTTTGTGTGATAGTTGAACGTAACGACTTGCAAATAACAGGTGAGTTTCGATCTTGCTGCATAATTCATTACCTGCGTACATTCTCGACGAATAAGGTCAAGACAAGAAAGTGTTTTGTGCACCTCAAGGGATCAATTGTCGTTTTTTGCATGCATTTGCAGCAAATGCAGGCTATTTCAATACCCGTGCATAGTTCACAAAATTAGTTGTATAATTGTAGAACTCAATAACGGCCGCAGTAGTTATCCAATGTAAAGGATGTCGGTTTTGAGGTTAGTTTAAGAATGAGAATGTTCGGTTTATGTAGAAAGCGAGCTAAATGGGGACTAACGGAGGAATAATGAGGCCGAGTGCATGCAAATAAAAGTTTTTGAATGGATCTAGTGGAGGATGTGGACACACATTCGGATAGATGCGAACACAAGGAGTGGGTTGCGTCCGGTAGGATTTTTATTCAGAAATTGTTCACACATTTTGAAATGATGAGAAACAATGAAGTCAACGAATTGTTCGCGAGGGGGGGATGCGTCAAAACGAGACTGGACCTTGACGCGGTGTGACAACTTGCGCATCTCAATGACCTATTGGACTAAACTGGACGGTGTGATGACCACACCAAAAGAGTTACTCATACAGGACAGGCCAGTAGGTGGAGATCTGACAAACCACAGTCTCCTGGTCCTCCAGGTTGGAGGTTAGAAGAAGGTTGACATCTTCTTTTAAAAAAAATTGTACCAGTTCTTGTGCACTGCCACCCACCCGCTACCTTGCGATACAGGCTTATGAGCGGAAGGCTTTGGTTGGGAATCCTATTCGGTCTCCTGTCTAGGTCTGGGTGTCCTGCCATTATCTCAGCCCACCTACAACCATGAGTATTCGCAACACTGTTAATTCCATACTGCATCGGTCGTCTTGCAGTATAAACCGGGTTCCCCTATCTGCCACATACAGCAGGGTTGATAGGCGAAAACATGCTACTGCCGACTCTCCTCAACTGTCTTATCAAATTTAGCTCTCGGGCCCCTCTTGACTCCCACTTTTGATAATTACTCCACGGGATGATAATGAACATGCTATCGTTGATAAGTAGTTTGGCAGACTTGATGATTTGAAAGGGGCACACTCACAAAAAACTTGAATGGCATTCGAACCGCCGGTGCTCTGCTAATTGGGCTACGAAGCCTTATTCGTAGCAGTGGCTCTCAGAGCCGTGCCAAGTCTTCTGCTCAGCGGTTCACTGACAACCGTACCGTAATGCGAGGGGATTATGTTGACTATTCTTCACCGATTCATCTCGCCGTTCTGGCCGTTGCATGTTGTGAGGTGCAGGTTTCTCTGAATGCCAAGTTCCCCTAAACGCGCTTATATTAATAGCTTGAACGCCGAGTCTAGAGTATCCTCAACATAAAATTAGCTAATTTGCTTCAGTAGATATCTTGTCAACTTTCTTTCTGGCTTCATTGGCGCGTAGCTGTGGGTGTGAACATATCAATTCCACGTCTTACTCCGGCACCTTCTCTACTGAAGTGATTCATCCGGACTTTTCAGTAGTGCTACATCAAGAACGGCTGTTCGTTTGCTTGGATCCACTTCTATCATGAATACCAAGGCGCGCTATGAGTTGTTAGCTGGCGGTACTAGAGAGTGGGCACACGCATCACTATCTGCAACACAGAATATTTCGCTTAGGTATTTTTTAGGTACTACCAATACTCTATTCTTGTGTGCTGTCGGCGCAGTTCACCTGTATAATTTCGGAACGGTAGCGTTCAGTGATACGATAATCCTATATTTGATTGTGTATGAGTTTCGCTATTTCCAACTTATTGTGTGCATCATCAAACGCTTTCATCTGTTGTACGTTAACTGGAAGTTGTCAGATGGGGCTGCATGGGAGATGAAGTGTTATCATCACCCTGTCCTCATGATTTGCTTCAGCACTTGGGGCGTTTTCACCGTCTGTTTCTACATCCGGAAGACGATGGTGTTCATCTGCTGTGGCTGAAGTTATCCGACGTGAAACAGTCAGTTTCACTGGGGCAGGCATTTTGAGAATCCGTTTCATTTTCTGCCTATTCTATTGATCACTCAAGTTTTTTTCGCGCAATCCGCACTATATCTTGACCTTTTCCAGAACTCGTTTTGTGTTTCCATTGGAATTAAATGCGCTATTCTGTTCGGTGTCGGCTGTATTATAATTCAGGTCTTCTGCTTCATGTAAAACAGCCGCCAATTTATAAAAGGGTGCATTCAGAGGGGATCAGTATTAGCTGCATTTCGTAGTATGATGTTCTCTAACTTTATCATTGTGATCTTTTGAAAGTGTTGTACTCGTTCTTATTGCGGCCGAGCACGAACATCAATTATAGTCGCTTTCTGATAATCCTATACTCCGACTGAGAAAAACTAAACAGAACATTGGATTAGCGGACCCCATGTTAGTAGTCTACTCAGCAATCGCTTGAATCATTATTATTATTATGACTTCATTATAGTGTTCTTCTGACCAGGCTTTCCCATTCCTAATAAAAAATCGCAAATGATAGTTTTGTCCTCTCCTTTGCTTTTCTATCACCAAATATATAAACTTCGTGTTTTTCTGATCATTTTTCGCCTTGTTCTTTTGTTTTCCCAGGTTTAATGACACAAGAGGAGTTCGACGTGTATAAAACCACTCCACCGATCGAATACTCACTATACTTTGCCCCTTTGGTTTGGGCGATGGACATAATCACACAAGCTCGTCGTGAGGGCCACATTCGTTTCGATCGGGCTGTGGAGATTTTGACTGAGGAAATTACTGCGTTTCGTGGCAAATTAGGTACTATATTTGCTTACGATTGGGTTAATCCACCACTGGTCTACACTCAGGTAAGTGTCGATTTAGATGTCAATTCTCTTTCCTTGCTGTGCGCATTTATGTCTTCTGTCGATGAACAGACCCGGGTTTCTTTCGTCTAGCAGTATATCGGCTACAACAATGGCTCATGGTGACCCGGTTGTTGGTTTTAACCCTGGTTATTAATATCCATTCTGTTTGGATGAGACAGTCTGGCGCGCAGCTCATTTCGCCACATGACAGCAAAAATAGGGTTGTATGGAAACCGAAAACGTTTGGCTCCTAGGGGGCGTCAAGTGATTTGATTGAGCTTATGTCCAAGCGTGAATGTGCTCTGTTCATAAGACGTAAGCTAATCTCTCGCTCAGCTGGTTGTAGTTTACTAAAACATCTGCCTCCCTTTCTGATTGATCGAGGTCTGGAAGATTCGCGGGTTATTTTTCGTTCATGAGGTTACCTCATATGCCCTGAAGCTTGTGACTGCTTTGTAGCCACTAAGTTCAAATTCGACCGCCTTGTAAAACAAGTTTGCACCTTCCGTTTGAAAAATGCTTTGGTGTTGATCTTGCTTCTCGTATGCCACTAAAGTAAACGTGTTGACTGAGCTGTTAACAGCTTCCGACCTCTCCGTAGTGTACCTTATCGCACCTGCGCATTCACGTGATCGTTTGATTCTTCATAATAAATATGTAGGTATTGTGCATCGTAGTGAAGTGACTATATGGCGTTGCGACCAATGCGGCCACGAATTCGCTGACGGTTTCTGGTTGGCAGGTCATCGACATATTCAAGTCAAGTTAATAAATTGCTTTATGCACTCCTCGAGATAAATCTTCTCTTATTTTTACGTGCACTTTCAGTAAATACAGGACATTTAAGTAAGTGTGCCTAGATCACAAATTTATTAGTACGACTGTGGACCCCTATGACAGGTTAAAGGAAGTGGCCGCAGTAGTTATCCATTGTAAAATATATCTAGTAATTCGGTTTTGACATTAGTCCAAGAATGAGAGTGTTCGGTTTATGTAGAAAACGAGCTAAATGGGGACTAACGGAGGAATAATAAGGCTGAGTACATGCAATTAAAGGTTTTTGAATGGATCTAGTGGAGGATGTGGACACACATTCGGAAAGATGCGAACACAAGGAGTGGGTTGCGTCCGGTAGGATTTTTATTCAGAAACTGTTCACACATTTTGAAATGATGAGAAACAATGAAATCAACGGATTGTTTGCGGGAGATGTTAGTGCAACAGGACAGATACTTTAGGGATTTGGCAAACAGTGAGAAGTCTTTTATCAAAAGACTAAGGAAAACAGCAGGTAAACTGTACATCCGGTAGGGGAACAAACAAGCCTTAATAAAACGGCTGACGAATTGGTGGGGAATGAAGAGATGTTAAATGAAATCCTCCGAACTATGGTGAAATCATCGATACCATGAAGTGACCATGTTATGTTGTTGCTCAGAGTAATTCCCAGATGTTCAGTGGGAAACAAATGAGGTAAAGACATTACTTATGCAAAGAGTCGGACAGGCATTAGAGAGTTTCTCATATTGGTTCTCCTCCACGATTGAAAACAGAATATCAACACATATGGATGTGTTGAGAGATAAACTGCGAGACTCAGACCAACTTACTGTCCAGCAGGGCGGGAGAAGGAATTCTGTTCGAGTGCTTATTACTTACTAGGTGGGTATTAACAACACATTGGATTAGTTAGCTGACAGAACCCTACTCTGTATCTTTTAATTTCTTGTCATCATTTAGTAACGTCCATGGTTCTTACCAGTCCGAATCTGCTTGAGTTTTCCCCTGTCAGTTTATTCCCTTGTTGCTCGTTTGAAGTGGCGGTTTACTTCGAACAATCCCCCGATGGCATTGAACAACGAGACGCTTAAGTGTGAAATTGAAACTCGAGGATGACCTCTGATTTGTTCGCTTTTATCTTCTGTATGGTTTTGTCTATCCTCAGTGTTATATAACGGAGATTGGCTCTTGTTCTCTTCCCCTACTCAGTTCCCCTAATTCAGCCGGCCATCGTTGCCTGTTTGTGTAGTAATCTATATGTTATGACTCCGTGACGATTACCTTCTGTTAGCCATATACGATTCGTGAACAAACGATCAGTCAGTATCACTCTTCCGTTGTATGCATATTAACTGGTGACAATCCTCTCCCGTAGAAAACCACCTGCTTTGCATAAATTAGTCAATCGTGAACGCGATTTTACACGTTTTTTTTAATCAAAATAACCAGACAGACTGAGAACATACGCAGACCGAATAGAACGCAACAAACAGACCGATTGCCGAGGCTTGGATATCAAGAGTTCTTGAATTTGATTATTTAACTTAGAAACTTCGTGTTCTAGGTAGGACACTTGTCGAAATGACTGCGAACGTTAACTTCTTAACTAGCAACAGGTGACGAAAAGGGTTCATAAGTGTGGGTAAGTAGTGCATCGGGAGTTAATGGGCAGTGCATACGGAACCACTCATTTTTTCGTAACACCGTCTGAATACAACGAATTCTGTAAAGCACGATTCGGTTAGTGACATTCTTGTTTAACTGTGGTTGTCAGTCTAAAGCTCCATTTCTGGAAATGAGCCCCTTTTTATGCATTATAAATGGAGCTTGCGGAAAAGTCAAGGAATGCAAGAGGTGTGATCAGTTGTAAATGGTATTCAATTTCAGTTAATCAATTTCCCGCTTTTCTCACCAGTACTGACGGTCGTGCTATTCACTTCGTGACACTGCATGTCTCATGATGGCCACTGACTTTTACGTCAATAAAGAAAGACTTCTCTACAGTAGCTGCCTTTTGGAATGTGAAAATTTGATCACTCTAAGAATATGGTCGCTATGGGGTTGTCGGATGTACTACTAACGAATTATGTAAGCATCACCATCTTCGGAGTTCAACAAACCGGTTTCGGTCTTCTCTACATAGGCTGCTTACCATGAGGAGTTACGTTTCAAGTTTGCCGTTTTTCCGACGGTTTGCATAACTCCGATTTCACATCATGTCGAACGCTGCTCGTTTCCGGACGCAACCACAAATCCTTCGAAGCATGTGATAGAAGCCGAACGACGGTTGCTACATCCTCGTTTCCTCTTCGAATTCTGCTGCCTAATCTCTCTTCTAAACGGTTGTCGATGCATTCCCAAGCCTTGTCTAAAGGGCAACTGTGAAAAAAGTAGTGGGGACTGACTAAAGCGTGTGTACTTCTCCAGTCCCAAATCTTGATGTGTATACAGCAGGGTTAAAACTTCTGCTATTGTTTGGAATTATTTGGGTAGTCTCATCTCGTTTTTGCAGGAACTCAGGGTGTTCAAAATTTGATCTGATCGTTCATGTAATCACAAAACGCTTGATTTCACCGTATAAAAGTCCATTGAGACATCTAGTTGGTGTGTTTCAATTTACTGAGCTTAGAGATCTCACTGACTGTTGTCATTGGGGGAATAAACTTAACCTATGTGCCCCTCAGTTGCTTCTCATTCTACTTACAAGGAGTGTGCTCTAGACGGCAGTCAAGAAGCCTGATTCTATCTTATTGATCACTCATTATTTATGATCGTTCAGCTGCATTTGCGGCGACCTACATTGTATGACTGGACTGAAGACCAGATCAACTGGCCCAGGAACATCCATCAGAATGGTTGCGTCCTTCAGTGAACCGGCTTAGTGTCCTGTGTGCGCGAATTAGCTGGAACTGGGTTCCATCGGTCGTTACTTACTTGACTGAGACCAGGCATAGAGCGGAATTAATTTCGTTGTTACTGGTGATCACATTGTGCAATTGTGTGGACCCGCTGGCTTTCGCTGAGACTTCGCTAATCACTCTTCATGAGCCTCTGCTGCTTAGAATATCTTAGTAGGAGTATCACTAGCAATTACTCGTTTGCGTTTCGGTTACTTATGTGTTTTCTATCCCTGTCGCCAGTATGTAATGACGCACGTGGCCAGAGAGAACTAGAGGGAACTAGCACAGGATAATGCAATATGCGAATTGCGAACACAGTACAGAGTGTAACAAAATCCAAAACCACATAAACAAAAAGGAGACTTTGCCCTCCAACCGTTAATGTATCTATTCTTCAACGAAAGTTAGCGCAACAGACAAACGTTTGCGTGTGTGCGTTTTCGTTGACCTTAAACAAAACCGTCTTAACTATTGCAATGATGGCCTATCGGAATGCAATAAGGAATTATGCTCCAAAGTCGACATTTCGCATACTAATGTGCATAAAGATAAATGTTGTCATCGCCAGTCTGGAAAACGAAATCATTTCCTAGTAAGATTGGCTTTCCCCGACAGTTTTACTTGAAGTTGCAACATATTCGCAATTGAAAGAGATTCACGACGTAGTTTCATTTTTTGTTTCGTCTGAGCTATCCAGTTTATTTTTAGTCTTTTTCAGCCCTCATGCTTACTGTGTTACCAGAGATGGAAGGGGCTAGCGGTCACTTGGAATACTCAGGTTAATCCAGTGGTAAGGATACCGGTTGTCAAACACACGGTTTGTGCTCAAACCAACAGGCTATGTTTCAGAGCAACAAGTGGCTTGTGATGTGGAGGTTGAGAGCTCGACTTTTTGGCAGCACTGTTGCAACTGATCGACCACCTTATAGATTTGCTTTGTTTGTCACTGTTTTTCACAACGCTCCTTCCCCTTTTATACCTTAAAAGTCCTGATGACTGCTTGGAAACAGGTGCACACAAGCACTGACTCTCATTCCATAACGTCGAACCATCCGTTCATCTTCCGATCAGGGCATATTCCCAGCGACTGGCTGAGACATGTCAGTTATATCCAATATTTTATTGCTAAGAAACCGTGGTAACTCAATGGCAACGATTATTGACCATGAATTACACAGTCGTTGGTGAGGGTCTGGTTGTTACGATTGTTCTTTTCTGCTTTTGCAAGCTGACAGTTTCCAGTTCATATACTACTCAACAGAGCATTGTGTTATAGGTTAGAACATGAACTCACTATCAGGGAGGGTGGGTCTACACTATACATTATTTTTGGGCTAGCATTCATTTGGCGCACTCTCGTTTTTGTCACATTGTCACTATGTGTACACGTATTCCGACCGACCACGCTTGTTTATCAGTACGTGCGCCTTCTCACTTACGCTGTAGGCGATTCGAAGCAGTTTTGGCACAAAGTAATGGCGCTATGTAGGTTTCCTCAGTTAGATCCAATGTTGATAGCGGACTTACGTCACCCTCATGAGAACTTTGGCCAAGCGACCAGTTAACAATTTGGTCGTATTGTCGTTGAGTTCCTGCCAGTTACCTTAACACCTCTTTCGTGCGATTTCGAGTTATCTCATTGCCTGGTGAACAAAACACCAACTACTAGGCCAGCATGTGTGCTTTGCACGCGGTACTTAAAAGACAAGGAACTAGAGAGAAAGAGAGAGAGAGAGAAAGCACTCAGATTGGATCGTTAGGTCAGCTAGGTTTATATATGGTAACAAACATACCACTGGATGTGCCACATATGCAATACTTAGGCAGTTGGGTGGGCCTGTTCGCAGGGTCATCAGTGCGGAGGCACGGTTAGAGTACACGGATTGGAAGTTTTAGCTTGTATCGTTAATTTTCGTTCACAGTGTTTCCCTTGTTTTTGCGATTTACTGAATTTCCGCGCGGTTAGCTCTAATTCTGGTGCACTGTCTACTGCCTACAAACTGTGTGATAGCCTTGCATCTTTTTGTCTTTCATCAATGCGTGTGCTTCAGTGTTGATCGCATGTGAAACTTGATCGCTTGGAAACCTATACAGTGCACAATATTTTTTGTACGTGTACTCGCGCAAATATTGGTTAATTGAGTTTAAAACGTAATCGCGAATACAGTAATGCACTCTGTAGAAAATCACTGTTATGGAAAACAAATAACGGTTGATTTAGGAGAAAATTGATTTTTCCTTACGCCTCAAACAAATCGTGCAAAGTTATCTGTTGATGTCTATTTGTTTAATTTAAGTCCTGTTAGTTTACTCGTGAACATAACCGATTCCGGAAGGAAGTCCTCACGGAAAAGTGACGCATTCCAGCTTGCTCGTATCCTCAGCATCGAGTTATTTTCCCGACCTGCATCTGGTTTTTTAGTAGAGCATATAATCCGAATGAAAACGAATCACTTATCAGAATATGATGTTCGAACTTCCCACCATTAGACAAATGTGTGATATATTTATCCGGGTAAACAGGAACAGACAATCATCTGCAGGTATCATTTGGGAGCTTGATGCCTCCAGACCGTACCTCCTAAAACACGCTTTGATGATAATACTAAGTAGAGTCAGTCATATATTTTTGACCTATCCGGTCGTATCCGCAATTTTCACTTGAGATGTCCGTATTATGCGTAAACAAGTATTAGTTTCCACAGACTTGTTTACTGCCAATTTTCGGAGACCCAACATACGCTATAGTCTTCCTAAAGTATTCCCTACGTCTTATTTTGAGCACCTGTAAATTGCAGCTCGGATGTTGTGTTCCACAGCAAAGGAATAAGCCCTGTTACTGAAATTAACCTGTTTGTGAGTTCACTCACTCAATATCACTAATCTCTTTCGTTGTTGATTTGCCAGTTTTTATTAAAGCCTTGCAGCCAACCGTGGAACACTTCACATGTCATCCACATCCTGTTGTTTGTGGGATGCTGTAGGCCGCTGGGTGCACATTCGTTGACCTTGAGGCAGGAGGGACGTGCATTCTTTGTAATCGTCGTAGATTCCCGCTTCCTGCATGTAGATATGCAACACAGCTGTTTACCTTTTTTGGGGTTTTCGGTCCTCGACGGTGCCCTCTTTTTACAGTCGAACTGTTGCTCAGCTCTTTTCCACAGAACGCTGTACTTTGATCACAATTGGAACTATTTTCCATCCATCCATCCACTAATATGGGAACGATGGCGGACTCATCCGAACGTAACCGTGACCCTATGCAGTGTTGTTTTTGGAGCAACTAACTGCTAACGACAATTAGTGCTTCATTGTCATGTGCACTGTAGCCCGAGAGGACGCGGGTTCACTGATGCGATGAATTTTTTCGACGAAATTACACTGGGATAAAAAAGATGGTTCAGGCAATATTGGTTTGGTCGGTGACGCGTTGGCAACACGGCACCTACTCTGTCTGGACGTAGTCACACCTGAACCAGTTAAGGGTGTACTGACATAGAGGCTTTTGACCGAGGAGACAGTTGCCAAGTTACTGCAGACATCAATGGCACTCACGTTTGCCTATCGATGGGAATTCCATCACCTTGTCACGTTTGTAGATCAGTCAAGTTAAATTGAATGTCATTCCACTCATCTTCGTTAACGCTCTGTGGTCCTGTTTCTATCTTGCTGTCTACCTCACTTTAGTAGCCACGTTGTAACCGTACAATATATGGATAAGTTTGGATGAAATGCTTCTGATATACCAAAGCCAAAGGACGCCTGCGCTTAACCATCACTGCAATTGGCTTGCGCTGCACCAATTGCAGTTCCACCAACACACCACATATCCAGTGTAAACCCGAAGGACTAAGACTGAGAGGTGTGCCAGTGGGGCCTTTGTGTCCAGCCGGCCAATGCTGGTTGGCCACTTGATTGATTAATAAGGAAAGGAAACCCCTATCTCTCGGAAACTAAACATAGAGAGGCTATAATGACGAGATTTACACTAAAAAAGATTTGTGAAGTGTAATACAAGAAGCATTGCAGTATGGAAGTGCAGGTTAGTGCATCCCAAAGAAGATAGGGATGTAAAGCAAAATTCTCATTGAACTGTGAAAAGCCAGGCAGACCATTCATCATACAATAGACCAACACAGCCGAAGAAAAGAATGGACAGAAGAGCACAGACACTCAATTTTCTGAAAAGAGGAGCGGATTAATTGCCAACGACCAGAATGTTGGCCGATGCAGTCATTAACAGAGGTAGAATGGATACACCGATATGACCAACCTGAGCCTAACGTACTCGTCGCCTTTTCGCCGACGGTGTACTGTGAGTATGTTGGTGACCTACTAACCCCAAACGACTAGCGCATTCGCGGCCGTACACATCGCAACGCCATATAGTCACGTCACCGCGACCTATGGCACCGATGATTCCTTTGCGTACCGCACGCTTCCGCCCGCGACCACGCAATAGTTGCTCGTTGAACTTTCGGACGCCCGCCCGAACCGTATTCCTCCAGGCCGTCCGGTTCAACGCCAAATCTTCCCAACATCTAAAATCAATGTTACACAACATCCTGGTACTTCCGCGTATGGCCACCGGGATTTCGCTTACACAAGCAGCACCTCCACCAGGTTTGAGTGTACTACCGAGGTATCGTCAGCCTGTTACTGATTGGTCGTGCACTCAGATGGGCACGGTATCACAGGCGTTAAGTGTTGACGTGTTTCACCGTGTAGAGTACATTTAGACATGAAAGCCTGCGTACGGAAGGTAACCATATTTGATTTGATGGTCAACTTGAAAATAAACCAAATCGCTGATTACTCATCAGTCATTCCCTATTCTTTATCAGCTACAGTGGAAAGCGAATGTGCTGATAAACCTTTTTTTGTCTTTGCTATCGTAATAGCTGTTTATTGATAAGTGTTTGGAGTTTTCGGCTGATATAAATTGAACAGCCCCAACAGTGGATTGTAACCTTCGCCCGTTTGTCTAATTCACAACAAACACGCTTCAACTGGCCTAATTTCAGTAGCCTCAACGGTGCAGAGTGTTTCCATCTGGTTGGCTTTTTTCGGTATCGGTTAAGTGTTTCGAAAGTTCTGTTACTGACTGTCCACCAAGTGTGTAAGAATGGCACTGTTAACCTCTGGCATTTCGTTGCACTCTTGGACACAAGATTGGTTATGGGCATCTGGTATCAGTCGATTGGCTCGGACCTGTAATGAGAAAGCACGGTTCTCCACACTTTTACATATGCACTATCTGATTACTTGATCTTTACTGCATACTCTTCACTAGCTGACAAAATCCTGAGAAACGGTAATCGTTTCGAATGCTGATAGTATGCTGACGATTCACAGGGGTACACGTTGAAAGTGAAGGATGGGCGATTCAACAGTGTCACACGTTCCCACATTGTGAGGTGGTGGTGTATTATTGCGTGCATGAGCCTCTATCTGTTCACATGTAAGGGACAAGTTTATCTTTCTGAATCCTACCGCAAGAATTCTCACTATCCACATAGCTCATTCGGAATGAGCGGATATTTCACAATGATAATTTTTAGACTGACCGGCAAGACTCCGTACGGCAGTCTCACAGCAGAGATGCTCTTTATCATACAAATTCATTCTGATGATGTTTATCTTTGTCCAACTTCGTGCGGCATCAGGGTTGTGATGTCTAGTTAGGTGGAGACATGACAGCGAGTTGTGAAGTCGGTTATTCAAACTGGGAATGGTATTCAGCAAGGTTCACATAGGGAATTGATGACGTGAGGTGAATGCATACACGTAAAAGTGCAACTTGTCCTCGACACAAGCCTTGCTCTTTTCTGCTTTCAGGTCCGATCTGGCTAATGAATGCCAACCGACCCTGACCGTTCGTTTTGTCCACGAACGTGCGCGTGTATGTAAGGCACATACTTAGTTTGTGTGAGTGGTTTATCAGAGATTTTGTCTCAGCTGTCATGAGTGGTGTTTTCGGATTTAGTTTGTGAGCTGTCGTGATGTTTGACAGTCTCTCCTGTGTCTTGATTGCCAAATCGGTGAACATGAGATGTTTTGGAATGGATACTCAGTTTAGATGTGACGTGAATCCTGTTGGTTGTCCGGTTGAATCTGTTAACCATTCTGTGGTCCTGCCACCTTCGAACCGCACTCGGATAATCATCGGTTTCTATCATATCTCGTGTATTTCAGGTTTGGTTGATATATAGTTAACATTTCTAGCAATAAAGCGGCGTGGCAATTCGTTGCTGTGAAGACTATTCTAGACGATGCTACATTTGTTCTCTAATGTGTCTCATGATCATATGCTTCGTGTTTCGTCAGTTAATTCACGCATGAGGTCTCTCTTCCACTTTAGAGGCACGGGACGAATCTTTTCAGATAGTTTTCGGTCTTTGTTCCGTTCCTCTGCGACAACCCATCTGGTTGCCTTTGGACCCAGTGACAAGTCTAAAATTCTGTTATCCCGGTGGTAAATGTAGGCAACTTGACCCTGAGGTTCAGTTTGAAAAATTTAACAATCAGTTATAGGAATTATGTCCGTCTTCCGAACTGAATTCCGAACGCTTCAAATTCGCTCTCGTTAATGTTTGCTACAAAAACCTAGGTCGTAGAACCTAAACTTACGGATTATTCACAAAGTCCCGTTTAGAGGAGCTTACGACATCGAAAAACGATCGATGGATTATGACATCAAGACCAGATATGGAGGCCGGAGTTGTTCTGTTGAATAGGGATGATTACATTCCAAAAATGAGTATGTTGTCTGATAGAACGAAATTCTAGAAAGAGAAATCCGGGAAAGGTAAGACGATGGCACTTGTAAAGGGTTCGTGTGGTTTATCCGGATTTTGGAACAAACCCTAACTTTGATGGGGACCTTTTCCCATATTCAGTGTCAAAGATGCCCTTAATTCGAATCCGGCCACTTCAGTAGGTCGATATGTGGCTCTGTTGCAATCATTTTGATTGGGGATACGGAAGCTGAGATCGGCCACCGTGGGGAGGCCTAGTCTCATTTTGGTGGCAGGTTTGGGATGGAAACGCATCGCTCCGATAATCGTGGGTGGTGGCTGCATCTGTTCGCCGAGCATAAACTGTTTTCAGCGAGCATTAGTTTCAGCCGTCGTCTGCGTCATTGTTATGATTGGCGCCTACTTCTCTGAATCAGGCCTGGTCTCAGATAGACCACAGCTATTTATTGTAGGTGATGTGGATTAGTTCAAGACCACCGTTTTCATCCGACCAAATTCTCGGAATCAGATCATGCGCTCATACATTGTCGTTTTGTTATCATTTTCCTTTGGCGCTGACCCCGCCGACCGTAATGGCTGGCTGTTGGGCAGCTGACCAAAGTTGGCAGTTATATCACCGGAAATTGTAATGGCTGCTGGACTCCAATTTCACGGTCACTCATAAATCAGGCACGGTAGCTTTTGAGGAGTGAAAAGCACTGGATTTCAGAAGAATCCCGAGAGTTGGCACTTGTCGGACGGAACCTTTCTAACGGCTGTTAATCCGAGAAGTTTAGGAGGGGTATCAATATGAAGCTCAGGCTTAGCCTGATCGCCCACCGTTAGGTTTGGCTAACGGGGAATGTTATCGAAATGGAACCGCTTTTTCTTCTGGAATATCAACGCTGTTCAAGCTTATCTACACGACTAGACGTGAGCGTCCAACTGTCAATAAAGCTGTCAGCAAAGTAGTTGGACATACATTCAAAACTTCGGTAAATAAGATCATTGAGTAGAACACTTTGAGGACTAAGTTACCTAGCTCCCTAGTCGTCCTGTGCTGTCGCCGCAAATTTGCAACACAGTACCTTGGGCGGTAGCTTTCCAACCACATTCCGGTCCTCATTTGCAACAGAACAAACGGTCCAGCTGTCCTCATGTCGGCATTTCTCAAAGATGATGATGGGGAGACGTTAGCAACAACCCTGATTCAGTTGTTCCAATCTGTGTGCACGACAGAGAACATCCCTCTCTGCTGCGATCATTGGATGGCGATAATTTTCATATTCAAGAAAGAAGTCAGGGTCTTTTGTGAAAGCCACAGAGTGACCCCAGTCATGCTTGTGTTTCCAGCGTCCACATTACACCTCGTGGACTCACTGCGGCCCTGCAGGCAAACACAACGGCGGAGTTTCGTCCAGCACGAAAATGTGTTGATCAGATGACCATTCTACCTCAAACTGCGGAGCAGCATTCAGCGTGCAGCCGGCCAACAATTGCCGATTTCGTCGACTATGAAGGTGCGTTCGACTCAGTTGGCCGATCTACACCGTTAGAGACACATGATCATAGGTGTGCAGTGAATAAATATGCGAACAATGTCAGCGCCTCATCCTCGTACTTCGATCCAGATGAGGGTTTACGGTGAACTGTTTGGCAGTGTCAGCCCCAAGACCGGCATATGTTAAGACTGTCCATTTTCACCGCTTTTGTCTAGTTTTGTCATCGGCGAAACAATGGGGGACCGTCTCTGGCTCTCACGTGGTGCCGCCATGAACCATCCAACCTCCTGAAACGCTGACTGACGTTCATTTCGCTGACGATAGAGTGTTGCTGGTTGGCAATTTTCAGGCAACACAAACAACGCTAGACACCACTTTTCTCTCCCTTAAGTACTTCGGAATGCGTTGTGTTGTCTCAAAGTGCAAAATGTTTCTGCAATATTGCTGTGCTTGCGCAGACTTCATGCTAGATAATGAAGTTATGGAGGCTGTTGATGGGTTTGTGCATTTGGGAATTTGCACATGCGGCAACAGCAGTACAGGGAATGAGACGGGAGCTCGCGTCTCTGTGATTGAGGTGATATTCGGTCATGTGGCATAGCTCTGGTGAAAGAGGGATATCTCCGTGAGGTTTGTTGGTTGTGTGTATAGGACGATCACGAGGGTGTACTAATTGACGGCTTGGGAATTTGACCGCTAGGCATGTAAGACTTGAACCGTCTTCAGTTATTTGATAGTCGTCGTTCGCGTTCGATTGTCCGCATCGTGTAAGCAACGAAGAGATTAGGAAGTGGGCGTTTGACAGTGTTTATCAAGCGAGTTGTTTTGTTCACTCTCACTTAGATGGCTGGGCGATATACTAAGAGTGCCAGCTAGTCGTTCACCACACCCAGCACTCTGTGTGGATGTGCTGTAGTCGACTAGCAGACGGTGTGAGATAGACAGATGATGAGGTGGGATAGAGAAATGAAGTTATTCACTGAGATCTGACCACTGTCCGTCGGGCTGAGGACCCTCACGACTCACACAGTTAAAGACTTTAGATGAGATTGGCAATTTTGGGCTCAGTGGTGTAAACGGTGTTGTTGTTTGTTTGAGTTGTCTGTGAAGGGAGTTCACTTGTTGACTCGGTGTGGTGAGAGTTGTGATGAAGTTGCCTCTTTGACGATGTCTTCTTTTCGTCCACAGCTTGGTTATTGGTTTGCAATATGTAAGCACTTTGATTTTGAATGTTTGGGTATTCAGAGAGTTGTTGTTGGTAGTTAGGTCCTCTTCATTCCTCCCGCTTTTTTCTTAGGTAGTACCTGCTCCTTCCTTCATGTTTCTAGGGCACCTGAGGACCAGCGCGATCCAGTGATATATTGCTTTGTATGATGACGATGTTTTGTGGTCTTTTTTGGCTAGTATGATATTGCCGGTATATACTGGGCTACGTTTTGGAAGGTGTTTGTGTGTTGAATGTAGTTAAAAGTAGTGTATTACCCACAGGCGACATTCAGGAACAATAGGACAAGCCCCAAACGCGACGGACAAGAAGAGAATATCGGAATAGTGTATACGTTCCCTGTGAGAACTTTTACCAAGGCGAATGACAGCGTATTGTCACCCAATGTATGAGTGCGTGTCTGTCGTGCAAATGAGTGTACGCGTTTGTGGTTTAGTTTTTGACATGACCTGTTTGGAAGTTTGCGCAACAAACGAACCCGCGGGCCAAGCGTATTTTGCGGATACAACACTACTGTATGGACTAGAATCTTGAGCAACTATCCAAAACACGCATCAAGTATTTGGCTCAAAAGGCTGTACGCATTCAACGGTTTGTTAACGAAACGTAGGATTGAACGCATAACAATTACATCTCTTAGCTTGACTGCTACTCCTGATACCTCTATCAGTGTTGTGTTTTTAATTTGTTGAGAAGGTCATTGGTAGAAACAGGACACTACTCATAACTCATATCAACTGATATTCTCCACTACTTGCGGTATCGACCAAATGGTTGACGCCGATTTGCTGTCAAAAGTAAGGCTACTGTACTGGAGCAGTACTTATGAACTTAGTGGAAATTTCTTTGCTTCTTGCACCACCAAAGTAAAGTCTGTTCACTCCATCCCCTTCTGTCAATTTCGATTTTTCGGTTCTCATGTCTGAGATGCGTTTACGTGTTTTTTTCAATTGAATATAACCATTGATTTTCAGTCAAAGAAACGGAGTTCCAAACTGAACTGGGTATTTGGAGGACGTCATTTGGTAATATGTTTTGTTGACGACTAATTGGAAGTCAGTTTACTCCTCATTTTTCTTGGAAACCGCACGTACTTTCGCATCATGTGGGATCGGTTTTTCAACATAGTTCTACTTATGCTAAAAACTCACTTTCATCGTTCACGTGTGTACGCTGGTGGTGACTTTACACATATATTAGTGTTTGTTTCAGACTCCGGAATGCTTCCAGTACGCATGACTTGACAGAGACTGAACTTCTTGTTTCCTGTTCAGTATCCAAATTCATGAGCTTAGTTAATTTTGATTTCAGACCAATATTTTNAGCGTTCGAAAGCTCGCATCTCCGACCTGACAATCCACCACAATATTAATAGACGACGGTTTGCAACTAACTTGATTTGATCTCGGCTTGCACATTACATGTCACGATCACGTCTCTTCTTGTCCTGTCTGGGTGGGCTCTGAGGCGGCCATCACACAACAGCGAAGAAAGCACTATTAGATTTTGCACGTATTTCCTCTGCTTGTGGTTACTCTTAGGGTAGTATGTCAAAAAAACTTTTGACTGTACAACATTTAAATGCCGTTTTTTTTGCTAACTGTGTCCATGTCCTATTGTTTTCGACGGTCATCTCTTACGAGCTGGCGACCAAACCAGACTAAGGATCGGTTGCTTTTAGCAGCAGCAATTTTCTTTTGTTTGCAGGCAAACTCGGTTCGTTCACTAAGTAACCCGTCTTCGGAACTGATATGTTATTACTAATAAACAGTTCAACAGATTTATGATTTTAGATGAGAATCAACTGTGAAAAGTCAGGGCTTCGGCTAGATTTGAACCAGCGACAGAAACAGCATGCCTCAAAACAGCAAGCGCTCTACCAGCTGAGCTAATAAACCACATCAGGAGCTCGGAGATTTCACGTTTGGACTCTGTTACCCCCCATCTCACCCTCTTATATGGAATCCATCAGCTGATCCAGGAGGTCGACTGCCGCGGCAGTCCCTGTTTGGGCAGTCCTCCATTTGGTGCATTCCATATGGGACAGTGGAACAGGTGGGTAACAGAGTCTAAATGTGAGGTTTCTGAGCTCCTGATGTGGCCCCGTAGATCAGCTGGCAGAGCACTTGCTGTTTTGAGACATGCCTTTTCTGTCGTTGGTTTGAATTCAGCCGAAGCCCTGATTTTTCACAGTTGGGTCATCTGTTGAAACCTTTTCTCTCCCACTGATATTATATTCGTTTATCCTTTTAGAAATCCAATTGAAGAAATAGATTCGGTTGATCCGATGCGTGCTTAGTCCAGAAAGCAAATAGTGCGCCTAACTCTCAGCGTCAGTTTCTTACTGGTCTCAAGCTAACCGGCTATATGCCTTGCTAATTTTCCGCGACCGGGTTTTTCTTATTCGGGATTTAAGAGTTTCACTTGGATCAAATCGATTGACCTGATCGTAAGCAGGTTTGTGAAAGTTGCTATGTTACTGTATACAGATGCGACATTAACGCACTGGGACGGCACATCCGCAACCTCGGTTGAATGGGTCGATAATCACTAGCTTGTAAGGTCATGTTCGGCTTTCATGTTGTCCAGACTAAGCGGGGTAGAGTGAAAACAGTTAATTGTTCGCGCTAGCCCACATCCGTGCTGGGCGATACAGACGCGACCAGGCTCCGCCCGGTGATTTGGGAAGAGGTAGATTGTAGCTGAGAGCTGAATCACGGATATGCTCAGGAGATCGTGGTCAATTTGTATCGATCATCTTTTGTCAATAAACTGTTCGAAATGATTAGACTTGGGACTGCGGCTATCTGAATTCGTATGATATGGAGCCTGATAAAAGTGCTATAAGAGTAGGGGTTGAACTTGGAAATGTCGTGGAATGTGGGATTACTGTTTTAATGGTATACATTTTCTATGGAACTTAGATCGACCCTTACAGCAATGACCGATGCTACGGCGCGGTTCTTGTGGTCAAAATAGTCATTACGGAGGGCACTGTTGTATATCGGATCCTGGAGATCCTTTACATGGTCACAACTGACGTTCGAGTGTTGGAATATCCGTGTGTCCGTCACGGTGAGACTGGACCTTGACGTGGTGTGACGGCTTGCGCATCTCGATGACCTTTTGGGCTAAACTGGACAGAGTTACTCATACCAGGCAGGCCAACAGAGGTCTGACAAACCACAGTCTCCTGGTCCTCCAGGTTAGTGGTTGGAAGATGGTTGGCATCTCTTCCCGAAAAATTACCATTTCTGGTACACCGCCACCCACCCGCTGCCTTGCGGTACAGGCTTTTGAGCCAAAGGCTTTGGTTGAGAACCCTAATCGTTCTCCTGTCTAGGTCTGGGCGTCCTGGCAGTATCTCAGCCCACACACAACCATGAATACTCA
>QNGE01001875.1:34888-50917 GCA_008508345.1 Paragonimus westermani
ATGGAGGTTGTTGACCGGTTTGTATACCTGGGAAGCTGCATCAGCAGCGGTGGAGGTGTAGGGAATGAAATAGAAGCGCGTATCTCTAAGGCTAGGACGGTTTTCGCTAATCTGGGGCATGTCTGGCGACAGAGAGGTATTTCTCTGAAGCTTAAAGGTCGCGTGTATAAGACAACGGTAAGGGTCGTATTAGTTCACGGCAGCGAGACCTGGCCGCTCAGGATAGAAGATGTGAACCGTCTTCAAGTATTTGATAACCGATGTCTGCGTTCAATCGTTCGTATCGGGTGGCACGAGCGTGTAAGTCACGAAGAGGTTAGAAAGCGGGTGTTTGGTAGTGATTGTTAAACGAGTTCTTTTGTCCAGTCTCTACGTTTGCACAGGCTTATATGGTTAGGCCATGTATTAAGGATGCCATCTAGTCGTCTTCCACACCGAGCACTGTTCGCTGACACTGCGACCGACTGATGTAAGGTGCGAGCTGGACAGGTAATGACCTGGTGTATGGAAATGAAGTCGTTTACGAAGGGGTTGGTCACTGTGGGTCGTGTTCGTCTCCCGGGCTGGGGCCCTCGCGACTCACAGAGTCAGTGGCTGGAGACTTTAGGTGAGATGGCGGCTAATCGTGCCCATTGATGTGAATGTTTTCGTTTGGCTGAGTTATCTACGAGGTGAGCGCACTCAATGGTGTGGGCAGTGAAAGCCGTAAGAAAGTTGTCTTGTTGATGACGCCTTACTCTCACGTGCAGCTCGGTTGTAGGCACCTTGATGTTGAATGTTGGAATATGGACGTAGTAATTTTTGGTAGTTAGGTCCCTTCCTATCCCCTTCTTTTTTCCTTCTCTCTTCGTATATGGGGTGTTGGTTTTTCTCCTTCATGGTTGTGTGGCAGTTGAGCGTTAGTATGAACCACTGATGTATTGCTGTCTGTGATGATGATGATATCTGTGTGTATTTGACATATATGTCGGATCGCGCCGGCTTATTGCACTTAAGTCGGCTGTGCGATTTTTGTCAGCTTATTGGGGAACTGGCTGACTGATTAGCGATCTCACGCGACAAATTAGGCAACGGTGTAGAACTTACGCTTTGAGCATCAGATGATGACAGACGCGCCTTTGCTGTCGTAAAGTTCGGGCGAAAACTGGAACTAAGGAATTGACGGTCAAGGTGTTTATTGCCCTTTTTGATCAAAGTTCTTTGTCGTCATTGGCTGTTCGGTCAGGCCTCTTAGAACTCCGTTCTGGGAATTCCGGTGGGAGGTCATCAAGGGGAGAACGAACGATTTGACGAGGTAGATTGATTTTCATAACACATCTGATGAACCTGAGGACGAACAGGATAAGTTTTATGTGTATGAACAGCAAATGACTGAATATCTCTATGTTGTTCTGTATAGACTATCTGATTCTTTGCGACCACAGCTAGGGCAACTGTTTGGATGGCTGTATCGAGAAGGCAGATTATTTTTGATGCTTCCCGGCCGGAACCTTCCACTTTGGAACACGGAGCTAGTCAAACGTTACACAATTTAGGTCTGTCGGTTCTTCCTAATAGGGTCCAACTATTTTGGACGTGCATCACACTAGGGCTTAAGATGAAAAACGGTGGTGATCCAGTTTCTCACAGGATCTCAATGGTAAAAATAGATGCGGTTGCTGAGCTCCGTTGAAGAAAGTGTGTGGCTGTTGGAAGCCACCGGTCAGTATTTAGTTCGCGTTGAATCCGTTTGTTTTAATGGATTATCCAAATGTTCAAATCGCTGTTTGTAATGCATGGCGCTTGGACGTCAGTTTGCTTTATGTGCCGTCTGTCTGGGCGTTGTTTTCACGTCATGATGGCGCACCTGATCCTCTTGGTCAGCTGAAGTCATCCATAAAACGTGACCTGTGGTCTCTCCTTGCATGCTCCCCTGTTCCTCGTTGCGACTTACTCGTAGTTTTACAGTTCTCGTCGTTAGTCGTCCTCTTGTTGTGCATGGGTATCCGGGCTTCCGTTTGCTTCAACGACGATTTACTGGTGGGGCCGCGTTCAGTTGTATACCACACGAAACACTGGCCTAACGATTCTGTGGTTTATTTTCGATACATGTAAGGTCGTGATCACGTGTCATCCGGTGCGAATGCGTTTGACAGTTTTCTTTGTAAAATTTAATTTTCTACTGTCTGTGAGTCACGGCCCTACGATCGTTCGGTTGCTAAGCGCCTCGTGTGCTTTTAACCTTAAATTGCACAAACCAATTTCTAGTTCATTCGATAGAAATTGAAGGTGGCCCCTGCTCAATTTCACACTTCTCTAGTGCGGTTCATACTCCTGTTAAATGCACGTACAGTTAGTCAGGTTGCCATTCTCCATTCTCGTCAGCTGGGGCACTGACTATTTGTGTGGCTTTCAGCCAAAACCGACAAGTCTGATTTCGGTGAAATTTGTCATCAAGCGTTCATTGTGGATACTTTTCGATTTTTAACGCGCTAACCGCTTTAGACGAAATTTAGCTCATTTTAGGGTGAACAGAAACATTATCGATTGAATAACTGGAGGCGGGTCGATAATTCTTATCTGTGGGATGAGTTGAAACGTACTCCGTGACGATATACAGTTTCGGTCTGTGGCGTGGTGTGTATTGTTAATCATGGGCTGTCGGACATAGTACTAGGAGCGATGGGCGGGAAAATTGCCAAGGTCCCCATACGATTACGTTACTTCCGGGTCCGCTTGCGAGCAACTGGTGGTTTAGCGCGTTCGCTACCTCAGGAGGTTTGCCCGTCGGTTGTCTCACATCTCATTTGTCTTTACGACCATTTATCACGGGTTTGTGAGCAGAAATCACGCACATTTGCCTTCATTTTCTTCTGACCGGCCGTGTGTTCGGTGCCCGCAGGCGGTTCCCGAGACTTTGGTTAAACGTGCAATACGTTTCTATGCTGTTTTTGTACTGCCATCTAATGACTGCGATCGTGTAACTAGCATGGAAAACCGTCTGTATCAGAAGCGAGGTATAAACACGACTTCCAATTTTCTCTCTTCACGGTTTCTTGTTCACTTTCAGCTATCTTTGAACATCGCATGTTACTGTCGTATCTGTCGTGTTATGCGTGATCTACACAGTGCACAAAAACGGAATAAGAGTAATTAGCGTGGTTACTGGACTCGCACTACCAGGGCATGGTTCGAGCTCACAATTCGGTACGTTTTCACAAATTCGCTGCCCAAATTTTCACTCTTCTACAGCGACCGAAACACGTTGCTATTGTTATAATTGCCTACTTCTCCGTCCGTATTGAGTACGTGACAATTGCTTTACTCTGCTGGTTCAACCAGTCAACATTTCGCTCACTTTTACACAATTCTGTCGAAATCAGCATATTGGCCGGTATGGTGGTTCTACGACGAATTGAACAGACCTGACGAAATCGGGGATTTCGACTTGTCGCAGAAGTTCTAATCACGGGGTTATCCGTTGGAGCTAACAGACAGTAACTGTCTTCTATCGAGACTTTTGGACATCCTGATCATTACTCACAAGCAGATGTGACTGAGCGTTTCTGTACAGTATTTTGGTCTTGTTTAGTGTGAAGTCCATGGTGCTGTGTTCATCGCTGTTGCCTCACAATAGCGTGGATGAGCCCTAACAGCATCGAAACTCGAGTTTAGCCCTTCTTTTCATAAGAGGCTAGCTGAAATGTCTATTTGAATGCGAAAGCTACGATCCGCTCTGTGTGATGTTCTAATTGGGAGTTGAACATTCTTACAATGCAAGTTGGTGGTGATTCAGTCCATGTTTGCACTATCATCTGGTCACGTGTAAGAGGTGAGTTGTTTTTCGTGGATCACACCGTCAAGGGTTTGAGATATGAGGAGTTTATTTAGGATTGTTTGTTAGTAATGTTTCCCATTTAAATTGGTCGGATATTTCAGGAGTGAGTGTGCTCTGGCAGATGGCTAAATCTCGTGCTGAATTTTAGTCCGTCCTTCAACAAAAACCTCGTCTTCTTCAGAGCAAACTCGCATTGGATGCGTCGTTAACTTTTTGTTCCACTCTGTGCGATTCTCGGAATAAGGCATGCAGTCAGATGGGGAAGTGGCCGATGCGGCGAATTCGTGTGAAAAGCAGTTAATCGAAGATAGATCGGTGTCACCAGCCCTTTGCCCAGGCGATCGACAGCGAGAGGTGAGTGCACAACGTATAAGTGCACCGGATCGAGAAAGGGAGACTCACGAGCTTTTTCTATCAGTTCCAAAACGGAAGGCCGATGCCAGTTGACTCTGACCCTTGTTTGGTCCATCAGTATACACACTTTTATTTCGTGTATGCTGACTGAGCGCTGAAACCCACCCCGTCCATTTGCCTTAATCATAGAGTGCACGGTTTGTGGCATCTAAACTCCGGATTTTGTGTGGGAAACGTATTTCGATTCTCACAGCATGACGTTCACGAGCTCAAAATTAGTTTCAACTTCTCCAGTTCTTTTCATCAGGTCAGTTAAGTAGCCCGACCAAACCCTCCCAATATTCCAGCATATTTTATTAACAGTCTATTTTATAAATAACTATTTTTAGTTACCTTTCTCAACTGTTTTGCTTCCTTTCCTCCCAAGCCGAGTTCGATCAGCCCTTTTGTGATTAGCCTGCGAACAAGCACGCATCCACTACAGATACAGAAGAGGCTGAGAAGAAGTCTTATAAACAGCTCGTTGTGGTAAGCACCAACGAATCAGCCAACAGCTGGTTCGACCCTATTAAGTCTCATTAGCACCACGTATGCCGAGTTGTCGAACCTGCTGTGATGAACTGTTTGCAGAAAGTTCTTCCCTATCCTTTATGAGACTGTGGTAAATGCTTGACCATTTGCAGATCAACAACAAGTGACTGATGAATTTCATTGTGTGTAAAGGAGGCTGAACAGCTAGGGGAATTAGCCCATACTTTCCTACGACCTCGTGGTATGTTAGGTGTGTTCGAACTACCATTCTGGGTTGGCCTAACAATCTGACACTTAGTATTTGCAAGACACTACTTCTGGTCTTTCACTGCACGCAGTTAAATCACCTTCTGGTTACATGGAAAATACTGTTCTATAGAAGAATGCTTAGGACAGCCAACTTTAGTAATCCGACATGAACCGTGTTTGGAAAGTGCATGGTTCTCTCTCAAGACTCGTTGTACTTTTGTGTGCGTACACTCGCTTCTCTATATTGAATCTGAAGGTAACCTGTGCTGGATATCTACGGCCAGTCCTTCGATTTATTGATTTCCACACGACACTACACGTCCCTCATATGTTTGTTGTGTGCCATAAGCGGTGTGATACGGATTCATGCAGGAAACTTACACTCACCGTGGAGTGCGAATGCTGAAGCGGGATGGAGTGGCTTTAAGAGATTTAAGAGGGCTTATTACGTGCTTTTCGAAGGGATGTGTTCCTTTTTATTCATTGTTATAAATTCATCGGCAAGACATCAACTAGTGGTTCGCAGAAGACTACTGCCAATCAACGTCGACAACGCGCAGTGCCCAATACGGTGTAGCATCGGATTTTGTTATAAGGAGGGCCGCGGTAAAACAATTCTGAAACACTGAGTTTCCCTCAACAACTCCATCAGTGCAGAAAGGAGACACATCGTTGCGATATGTTAATATTTCGTTCGCTCTCATCAGTCACAAGTGTCACATGCGAGTTATATACGACAGACAAGTAGAGATAGACGAGGTATGGACACGTATACATTCACACCAAGTATTGTCACCAACACCACTTTTGTGCACACGGCGCCGGCTGGCGATTTATAACCAACATAGCTTCGCTAAAGGCCGTTAGCTTTGAGCTCCGGTTGTGTAGCCGTATTTTGAATGAGTTAATTGGGTCGAATTTGGTGACCTTTTATCTTGAGGCGTCTAAACGCTCTCGGAAGTAAATACCAGAAACTCACTTTATTTCGCCTGAGCGAGTGGGTATTCATCTAATGCTTCACCCATACCGAAGCGGTGTTGGAACTATGATGATTTTCTGCCCAACGGTAAATGTAGGTGATTACCGAGGCAAGTCGTATCGAGCATTTGAATTGCTGGACTACGAGGCGGATAGCAGTTTTTGGGAGCGAGATAGTATTAGACGGCGTGTGAGAACAGCCTATGCGTCCGTCATAACGGGCTTTTTCAATCTCGATAAGGTGTTCACTTTCACGCTAAATCCTAGTGGCTTTGTGATGATTGGCCAAAAGAGACGGATTTGCGTGTTTGCCCACAAAGACTTGCTCGTACGATCTCAGAGCAGTACCTTTTGACCCCTGCTGATATTTGGCCAAACGCGTTGTTTTTTGCAACAGTTCCTATCAGGTTCTGATTATGTTGCCTGTTACACAGCTGACCTGGTGAATGACAAAAATATCGACGCCCACTTATGTCTCCTCACATAATTTCTCCGTTTTCGTCTTATTTTCACCTACAGACGGCAACTATCGTCGTTTACACATACTTCATTTCGTGTTTGTTCTCCTGGCAATATTTGGATCCGTCTAAAGGTTATTCCGGTTACGAAGTGGACATATATGTGCCTATATTTGGATTATTACGATTTTTCTTTTACATGGGATGGTTGAAAGTGAGTCCTGTTGTTAGATGATCACACACAGTTTTCCAAGTACTTGAGACCAGTGACTGATGAGTGCACGAGATTCGGGACATACATTTAAGAAATAGTGAGGTACAGAGTTGTTAAGAGAGGCCTCAAACTAACTAGTGTAGTTCATACCTGCGAATAAAATACATGAAAGCTGCGGTGTGATTTTTGGGCAGTTCGTTTGTTATGGTCGCCTTACTTATCAAAGTCTCAGACTCAGGCAACGTCCCTGCCCCACGAACACCCTAACCGTGAGTTGCTACTTGATCTGCATGTCCAGTACAATTTTTATACTCATCTGATAGAATAGCGTTGTTGATTTGTTTCTCGTCATGGAGGGTTGGAACACACATGTGAGAACAAAGTGCTTCGTAAACTATTATCAAGAATCCTTAGTCATTACCTTGTGAAGTGGTAACAAACCTCAATCTGTCGTTTTGCTTTTCAACTATGTAAAGTCCTAGCTCAAATTTAGCAGGAACCTGTGGGCACAAGGTCGCATTTGGTGGTATCATATTGGGGTCAGCTATCGCTATTTTCTCTCTTGATAGTTGCTCAAATATTAAACAACACTTGTATTTCCAAACTTGTGCAGTGTTACAAAGAGGAATCTTTCTGCCTGTTCTACATCATTCTCTGACTCGTGAAGTCCTACTTGTGAAACCCAGATCCAGGCGGTAAAGGTAGCACGGCGATCTGACATCGACTTCTAACCTCGGTATGAAACAATACCTTGTGTAAGCTAACGTCCTCTATCTGTTTGATTTCTGTGTCCCGCAACAGCGTTAGTTGGTAGCTATCAAGTACGACAAAGAATCATGGCCATTTTCACTCCGTGCAGTAAGTTTCAAACCTAGATTTGCCATCCCTTCCTCTTGTTTTGTATTGTGTAACATTATGTGCACTTGTATCTACTAGGCAAACCATCTATTGTAAGGGATATCTAAAGTATGTGCTCACTCTTTGTATTAGGTTGTATCCCCTATTTTCACTTGAATGTGATGGTTAGGGAGATTATAAATATCGCTAGAGTAATTCTGGCGAAGCGTTTTCATTTTATAACCCAACCTAATACACTAGAACGAATGCCGCTACATGTGGGTAACTCATTGGGACCTGTAGAGATAAACCACTTCATCTGATATTTAAACTGTTAATCAGAATATTTAAATTCGAATTTCGTGCTGTTTCACCGCTATGAAAACCTTATCTTGATGACAGAATATCGAGAATGATTACACCAGAATATTAGATTCATTTGAAAGCTTAAACGAAGTGAGTTCGTTGAGTCCTCTTCACCACCAGCGAAGGCAAATGTTACATCGATGGTTCGCGCTGGTTCTCAGGTGCCCTAGAAACATGAAGGAAGGAGCAGGCACTACCTAAGAAAAAAGTGGGAGGAATGAAGAGTACCTAACTACCAACAACAACTCTCTGAATACCCAAACATTCAAAATCAAAGTGCTTACATATTGCAAACCAATAACCAAGCTGTGGACGAAAAGAAGACATCGTCAAAGAGGCAACTTCATCACAACTCTCACCACACCGAGTCAACAAGTGAACTCCCTTCACAGACAACTCAAACAAACAACAACACCGTTTACACCACTGAGCCCAAAATTGCCAATCTCATCTAAAGTCTTTAACTGTGTGAGTCGTGAGGGTCCTCAGCCCGACGGACAGTGGTCAGATCTCAGTGAATAACTTCATTTCTCTATCCCACCTCATCATCTGTCTATCTCACACCGTCTGCTAGTCGACTACAGCACATCCACACAGAGTGCTGGGTGTGGTGAACGACTAGCTGGCACTCTTAGTATATCGCCCAGCCATCTAAGTGAGAGTGAACAAAACAACTCGCTTGATAAACACTGTCAAACGCCCACTTCCTAATCTCTTCGTTGCTTACACGATGCGGACAATCGAACGCGAACGACGACTATCAAATAACTGAAGACGGTTCAAGTCTTACATGCCTAGCGGTCAAATTCCCAAGCCGTCAATTAGTACACCCTCGTGATCGTCCTATACACACAACCAACAAACCTCACGGAGATATCCCTCTTTCACCAGAGCTATGCCACATGACCGAATATCACCTCAATCACAGAGACGCGAGCTCCCGTCTCATTCCCTGTACTGCTGTTGCCGCATGTGCAAATTCCCAAATGCACAAACCCATCAACAGCCTCCATAACTTCATTATCTAGCATGAAGTCTGCGCAAGCACAGCAATATTGCAGAAACATTTTGCACTTTGAGACAACACAACGCATTCCGAAGTACTTAAGGGAGAGAAAAGTGGTGTCTAGCGTTGTTTGTGTTGCCTGAAAATTGCCAGTTTGAGGGAGAATGGTCATCTGATCAACACATTTTCGTGCTGGACGAAACTCCGCCGTTGTGTTTGCCTGCAGGGCCGCAGTGAGTCCACGAGGTGTAATGTGGACGCTGGAAACACAAGCATGACTGGGGTCACTCTGTGGCTTTCACAAAAGACCCTGACTTCTTTCTTGAATATGAAAATTATCGCCATCCAATGATCGCAGCAGAGAGGGATGTTCTCTGTCGTGCACACAGATTGGAACAACTGAATCAGGGTTGTTGCTAACGTCTCCCCATCATCATCTTTGAGAAATGCCGACATGAGGACAGCTGGACCGTTTGTTCTGTTGCAAATGAGGACCGGAATGTGGTTGGAAAGCTACCGCCCAAGGTACTGTGTTGCAAATTTGCGGCGACAGCACAGGACGACTTGGGAGTTAGGTAACTTAGTCCTCAAAGTGTTCTACTCAATGATCTTACATTGTTTGCTCACGAATTGATCACCAGCTTTACTATCCCGGTGACTTCCTCTCGCAGTTCAAGTGCAATATGGAGAGTAATCTGTCGGAGAAACGCGCTGAGTGCACAGTATGTTTTTCATCGGTTTGATGGCAATCTGTCGCATATTGGTTTTGGTTCCAAATTTAGCGGTGCCTCGGTTAGTGTAGTCGAGATGCGCTCAGATGCTTACATTATATTGAGGGCACTTAGAGTGGAGGAACATTTACGTGAACGTTTGACGAGGTTCGTGTTACTGGAGAACAGCAATGTTGCTGAAACACGTTAACAACCAGTCTGTCCCTCGCCGGACACGTCCTGACCATTGGTCACGCTGTCGACCTATCTTGTGCATTCAGAATCCTGTTTCTTCATTCCAACCCAAAATTCTGAGAGTTTGCTGAGGCGGTCACAATCATTCAATTCATGCCAGCCCTCTGTGTTCAGGAGCAACTGCTGACGAAGGTTATCCGCTTATTGATTATCCATGCCGCCAATTCTTTGTCATAAAAAAGCCATCCGTGTTACTGTAAATTTGGTATCGATGTGTGAGTACCAAATGCTTGTTTTCACCAGTTTTCATATTCTACCTACTTCGTTCAAGCTATTCAAATGAACCACTTGTCAAAAATTTTCTCGTTAGGTTCATATCGGGGAGAAATTGTTCCAAATGTATAAACTACGTTCTTTGTGGTTAGCTTTAAACGCTGAAGTATCAATCGATCAAACCCTAAATTGTCGTACTGCTCAGTGTTTAGGGACCGGATTTCGTTTGTATCATGTTTCATGCCTCTGGTTTATTTCGCGAAGAACGCTGACATTTTAAAGTGGATTGTATGCATTTCAGAAAAAAATACTGATTGGCACATTAGATTTCACAAGTGTTTCTTCACCAAAATTGTGTGATGACCGTTGATCCATGCACCCTACGGAACCGCTTTTGTGACTGACTTCGAAACAGTCTGCAGGAGCTTGCCATCATTCCCGTTTGCTTACTAATGTCATACCGTTAGATTTTAACGAGGTTATTGTACCATGTTGCTGTTGGTTACTTCTCATTTTTGTGTTTACTAGGTTGCGGAATCATTGATTAATCCGTTTGGTGAGGATGTGGACGATTTCGAAATTGAGTATCTCATCGAACGCAACCTAAGTGTGAGTGACGTTCACAGTATCTGATGTTGTTGGTTGTTTACTTCATCCGTATCAACAACGATACACTAATGGTTAATGTTATATATCCTAACCGTTATGATTGGTGAAATCAACGTTAGAGCTAAAGTACGTCGGCGTGCATACGCCAATACAACGGGCTGTACGTGGACCGCGCACGATTCCATTCATACGCCTTGTATCCAGTGTGACTTGGACGCATTTGGATCCAAGAGACGCTCACGCATACAGCCATGAAAGCTCTAGTCACATTTACAAGAGAATAGAGAAGAGATTTACTTTTCGAAAAGTCAGACCCAGATATGTTCAACATTCAGACATGCAAACATTCAAAACGCAGACAATCGAACAACCGAATTGTAAATGACAGTTAGACGGTATTTTCAAAACAGTTTCTATTTCTGTTGCTCATTTCACAGGTAATTCATTAAATCAACTGTATAACGCTTTTGTGCTACAATCGAATCAGTCTTCGTCATCAGATAGCTGAGAGGATGCCTGACCTGAAAGACTGGTTGTCAAGTTGTCGGTCAAAAGCGTCTTGCCAATTGGGTCTGTTGTATTACCTTTTTTCCGATTTTAGCTATGTTTAGTTGAGCACCCCCCATTGCTCATTGGGAGTTTGCTGCTCAACGCACTTGTTATGTGGCAATAACTGACAATTGTGTGGACGTTTGGTTGTGCAATTCAAGTAAACTGTGCGTTGTGTACGTCTCGGCAGATGAGGTTCCAACTCCCAACATATTCACGCTTTCAGTCATTGAAGGATAGTGACTAGGTTGTAATGGTGACCTATGCATAGAGGGAGACGAATAAACACATGGTAATTATACACGCACATGGGCGCTTATTACCACTTCCTCCCTAGTCATACATACATGTGTTTGGTAAACAGCGTATAACACGTTTGCCCGAAAGGCATTACGTGACGTACGCCTTTCTTTCAACGTTCTTTTAGTTATTCTAAACTGTAACGTGGAAATTAAATCAACAGGGGGTTCTCGTGAAGTCTCACTGATACGTGATTGGTGTTTGAATAACCTGACAAACGATAGATCTTTATCAACTGATCCCATAGGATAACAAACTAATGCTACATACAATGGGCGAGTACGAACAGATGAATGAGGTGATGGATTTGAGTTGTACAGATTCATAAAGTGCCGGACGCCGAAAGATCGTTTTCTGGTCCCATCACAAACGTTGCTGAAAGACATCTGCAACGGTGCATCTTCAAATATTACGATACATTTTTTCGCACTGCTCTTTTCGTTATCTGGTTACGCTTGCTTCGCTAATTACCAAAGGTTCACTGGTGCGTGGACTAATGGCAGTCGGCTTGTGTGGACCACTCGTCTGCAACATCAAGCACTCTACAGACACCTCAGCTGATTGGTCTAGGGTTTGGGACAGACAAATGATAATTTAACATAGAAAAATGGGGCCGATAACTACTCGGTTAGCCACTGCAGTTCAAGTTCGCCTATCAAACTGAGGTGCTCGTAGCATGATTCCGGTGACTGTGGATGTTAGGCAAGATAACCGTTTAGGTTAAATGGCAAGCAGGTTGCTGTTGTCTAATTGGATTGTCTATTAAGTGAGCGCAGCTAATAAGGCAAGTCGATGTAGGTCCTGAGAAAACTGTGACGCAGACCCACCTTACCCTCGTTTGCAACTCATTGTTTTTTCAGATTGTAAGCACATTGGGGTTGTAGGTTAGGTATTTTTGTATGGGTTGAATCCCTCTCATATTTGACCACAGTTTGTGCTCTCTGCTAAATTCTTCTCTCACCCCATTTTTATACGTGATAATCTTGAAATTCGCCGTTGTTGATACTCATCTTCAGTGGATGTCTTTTGTACGACCGGTATCTCAACCTCAGTTCATTGTAAGTTGAGGCGATCGTGTCGTGTTTTGTTAAGTCCCGTTCCGTGCATTTCTTATATCTAGGGTAGGGCTTATTTTTTCTCTCGGCGTTATATGATTGTTAAGCACCTCTGTCACCTACTGACCTACTACTGTTGAGTTAGTTAATTGAATGGACCTGGGTACATTTTCAAAGAACTCGGTTCCACCGTCATTTTGACTACACGTGCAATCACTTATAGGCCACAGTAAAGTAGACAGCCTGGCGCTAGTTACTAATGTGAATCTCACCTGTTGGCTGTCAGAAGTTAATTTGAAGACGAAATCTGTGGTGTTCAACTTACAATAAACAAAACTCGTTTATGAAATTGTGCAGTGATCAAAATTTTGACTTGATAAACGATTCTTAATCACGGTGCCGTTAGTTGAGGTTAAAAGAATGGTATCCCTCTGGCAGTTCGAGCAACGCGTCCTCTGTTCTCATGCGATTAAAGTCGGGCGTTTTTTAAATGTTGGTTTGGTTATGTCTAGCGTGAATTATGTGCGACATCGTTGCCTGGTCATCTTACACCCGTTAGGACGAACACCACCTCAGTCGTTTCACACGAGTCTTTGACACTAGTTGGTATGACCGGATCGTGAACAATTATGTTGTGGATAAGGTGGATGTTCCGAGTATGTTCATTTTGCTCAGATAGAGACGCTTGCGATGGCTCTCGACGCGAGCCGAATGGAAGGAGGCCAAATCCTCTAGGATGTGCTGTACTTCAGACCGCCGAGTTTCTCCAAACCCCGAAGAAAACCGGTCTTGCGCAACCAACATGTTTGTGGATATGTTGTGATTAGTGGTAGCGTCAGCGCTACACTTCGGAATGCGGAAGAGGTAATTGAGGGCTATTTGTAAAACCGTATGTGCCCGCGAATTACTAGAAAAAGAATCTGTTATGACGGAAGGAAGGGGGCGCATACTTTTGAGACTGGCGCCAACATAGACAAACAGCCAACCTTGTAATCACTCGATACAACTGCAGCAGAGTATATTTCCTGAGGATAGAGGAGCTTCATGATGGTTTATATTAATACGAGAGGTATGAACTACTGTGAACTGTAAACATCCAACTTTCGTGTTGGTGTTAATATTACGATTCCCATGTTTACTTGCATTTGCGCCAGTCGATTTTATGCTGATGAGCAATACTGAACTGTTTGGACATAACGCTTCTTCTAACGCGCTACGCTTGTTCTCATCTACACGGGACTTATATCGTCTCCAAACCATGCGCTCTTTTCCATTTCCAGATCTATCGTTTCTGTGCGCTGTATTTTTAGTATATGTTCAGCCGTTGTCATTGCTGTGCTCTGTAGTTGACTGATTTACTGAACATGCTTCTCTACGCTACATTGGCTCTCAGGTATCGTACCTTATTGTGGACGAAATGCATCACGATCATCCGGAACTTGTGCGTGATGCCTTCTGGGGTACAACCGACGTACTATTGCCGGACTGGACAAAAACGACTGTGAGCAGTATGGACGAGTCGACACCACATGTGCACACTTCCGAGGATGGTGATCGCTTCATCGGGTCGCTGGCTAACTTGGACCTAGCCGGTAGTCGAAAAATGAGCGGCACGTTCTGGCGCAGTTCGAATTGGTCGAAACCGTTCACTTCGGTAACCAGCTTGAGGTAAGCATTAGCCAAATCGTTCACTTTTCGTCACATCAGTTTTTGTGTAATAACTTTAAAGAGCCTTACGAACTCTATTCGGATGTATCATTTACAGTACTCGTTGCGACATGAACTCTCTTCATGTGGAGTCTAAAAGTCCCTCTTCTTTTTTAGAAGGGTGGGCAATTTGAACTCTTGAGATCTTACCGTTGTGAGTGTGATGCAGTGAGTGATAAAGGTCCACTTTGAAATGGTTCTCGAACTGGGCGTAGACTCATGCTTGATGCAGGGTTCCAGCAAGGCTAGTCTTCTTCTCATATCATGTCCTTTCACTGGTAAATAACCTTTCGCATGTCTGTAAATTGCAGCTCGTGACAATCGCACAGTCAACATACAATTGTGAGTCATACACTTGGGCGAACGATAGTACTCGGTTAAAAGGTAAGAGACAAACGAAAGGTCGGTCGTTTTTTACTCGTCCAGGATTTGCTACCGTGCAACGAACTTGTTACAAGCAGAACCCAGTTGAATTCGTAGCTGGACCAATTTCCAAGGTGCCCTCGGACACGTGCCGAAGCGAACTTCTAATGAACTTCGGTTTGGCTCGTGCAGATCGAACTTTAGCCTCTCTGAGCTCTGTGAAAATTGTTGACGAGCAGTTTTATATAACTCAGTGATGCACTGTCCGGTCATTACATGAAAGCGCTGAGTTCGATCCTATAAGGCGGATACACAATTTGTGAGTGACTGTCTATTTTAACCGCAATAATTGTCTCAATGTGGTTCTGGGAAGCTTTTTTTCTTCAGGGAAGATAACTAATTCAAATATATTGTTATACCATGTGTGTTTCTTCTTGTAGAAAGCATCGCATCTTTGTTGAATTGTGAAGCTGTGCTAGTTTTCTACTGCATTTCCTATGATTCTTTCTCTCTATCAGCCCACAAGTTAGTTCTAGTTAGCAACAGCAGAGTTCATGCTCGTCACCAACCGTTGCTGGGCTTCTTTTCCACAACTCGAAGCACGGGATAATAACAATTAAACGGAATACATATACAAACAATAATCACACTTCACGGTCAGTTGACCCAACGTGTTTGCTTTGACTTTGTGTGTGAGTCTAGCATCAATAGGATGTCGGGTGACAAGCGTTTGCTTGGGTCAAACGTACACTCCTGAATGGCCCATGTTGTCCTGATTTAACCTGGTGAGGTCACGTGAACGATCGTTCAACTTGCAGCGTGATGGGTTGCGGGAAACATCCAATTGCATGAGGACAAGGTCAGATGGCCGGTGGTGGCAACTGTACAGTTGCGCAGGCCCTCGGACGGTCATGCAAAACTTCAAAATAAAATGGTGAATTGCCACAAAAGTTGGGTGATCTGCTCAACAAAAGGCCAGTTCTCATTCAACACAAACGCGAAAAAATCATCAACATGCACGCTTCCATCAACCGAAGTGTATAACGTTCGTATGGGGAACTTAGACCTGTCAACTGCTGCACTGTCCCCTTACTTGTTGTGACTGCGTTGTTACCATAGCTTTTATTGGACAGTAGATAACTTGCACCGGTCTTATGAACATAATATTTTCGGTTGGAAGACGATTCAACCTGAATAGTTCGATGATAAAAAATGCTGCTGACTCGACGTGAAATTTTATTAAAGGATACTATACAGAATGTGTAGATGAAACCACCTTATAGTTCGGATTATCACCGTCACGGTGAGACTGGACCTTGACGTGGTGTGACGGCTTGCGCATCTCGATGACCTTTTGGGCTAAACTGGACAGAGTTACTCATACCAGGCAGGCCAACAGGTAGAGGTCTGACAAACCACAGTCTCCTGGTCCTCCAGGTTGGGGGTTGGAAGATGGTT
>QNGE01001875.1:53911-75413 GCA_008508345.1 Paragonimus westermani
GTTGTTTGCAAGGTGTAGGCACCTTGATGCTGAACGTTTGAATAGGGACGTAGTCATTTTCAGTAGTTAGGTCCCTTCCCGTCCCCTTCTTTTTCGTTCTCTCTTTCTATATAGGGTTTGCTGTTTCTTCATGGTTGTGTGGTAGTTAAGCATTAGTGTTAACCACTGATGTATTGCTGTCTATGATGATGATGATGATGATCATAGTAAGTAATGTTGCATTCTTGAGTGGCGAATAAATTTCCGGAATGTATGTTGAACATTGTGCAGTCACTTGTTACCCCTACTGCCCGTTAACTGGAAGGAATCATTCATTTATTTACAACGATCATACGATTGACCAGAAGTCACTGTGGCTCAGGCCACCGTTCACCGCAAAGTTGATGTGAGATAATTTAGAGGAGTAGAAGTTGACTAAGAAGTGGGAAAAACGATTAAACAGGGCTATGGGGAAAAATTGGAAATGGTATAAATGTGTGTATGTCGTTGGATGCTACACATTACCATTTCGAATAGCGTTTGTAGCTAGCGATGAGTGATCACACTGATCCTAGTCTGGTAATGTCTCAGCAGGATGATGCCCAGGTAAATTTCTTAAGCTACCGCAAGATCGTTGCAACAGAAGCGGGTCACCACAATCTAATGGCCTGTATGCTGTCCTGACTCAGATATTACTAAAAACCTCTGGGTTCTTTTGACCAACGCCGTTTGTGAAAACAGACAAAAGTCTCGCTCTCGTAGTAGGTTAGAATACTAGCCAGTGTCCTTCGATACCAGGTTGACAAATTTTATAAAAGACTTATTAAGGTCGTACAAACACGTTACATCGGAGAGCATACACTACCGACGCTGTTATCTGAACCAGTTCATTTATTAACAGGTTGCGTTTGTTACTTTGTCTGGAGTGTAAATTCAATTTTCAGGTCATTATCACGCAATATTCAGTGTCGTCATGCCTGGAAAACGTTTACCCTTACTTCCTTCTTGTTGACATTACCTACAGAAATATGATGGGCTCCTGTGTGCAGAGGAAGTGAATATACACCAATGTTGAAACGAGTCTTTCTCATCTATGATGCTACTTATTTTGAAGGGTAGAATGAGACTGAGACTCGCAAAATATGAGCCGAAATCCACTCCCCACTTTACTACTCGCTTGCGCCTGTGTTTAAACGTAATTCTAGATCACGGGATTCTTGTCATTCAAATTCCTCTAGAGATTCAGTATACTTACCAAGATTACGATATCAGCATTGCACACACGATGAGGAACTCCAATGTCTTTATTGTATATCATTCACCCTACGATCAGTTGATTCACGCAGAATACGTTGACCTAGGTTTGAAATGAAGACAGTTCTGTAACCTACTGAGTATTACTCACTCTTGTTATCCTACCGGATTGTTCAGACTGCTACGAAAGTGAAAACTTTTCTGGCTTCACACCGTAGCGTCTTTGTTGAGTCGTATCACTCTGGACTACATATGAACGGGATGCTGCTGTCAGGCTGCCTAAACACAAACGAGACTGTTGTATCCCGTAAGTCTAGAACGATAATCAGCTCGTGTATTGTGACGAGTGGACTAAGCGCGAGCAACTGTCACATGCAAGTGTAGGTGCAAACTGCCAACAAGAACATGAATCAACGCCGTTGACTTTTCAATAAAGCGGTCCAATGAAATTGAATTGAATTTAGTTGTCAGTATCCTCCACCCTATTTTTCTGGCCTCCTCTACGGGGAACCCGAAATGAGTAAATCATAGCCCAGCCATCCACCAAAGTTCATACACACGTTCTAATTTAACTTGCTCTGTAGGTCATACATTTAGCAACTTGCGAGGGTAGTCGTGTGTTCAGCAAATATACTGCAATCTTAGGCCTTTGTTTTATAGCAATTTATTTCATTAAACATAAGACTGAATGAAAAGAACAAATTATTGCTGTTTCGCGCAGTGAGCTTCAAAAAAGTGTGGATCGAAAACCAGTTGGACTGCTGTGAATTCGTGTATGAATGGCATAACTGAATTTGGGAAAAAATCGATCCAGTATTATATGTAAATATGTTATACATATATTTGCTTTGGTGAACGCTAAGGGTCTTGTAGAACCATACGAACCATCTGGCGTGGTCTATGCGACTCCATGTTTGTGGGAGAAAGACAAACAACTGCGCACACACGTGCACGAACACAAATTAGCGATACGACGAGTCGACCCTAGATGACAACCATGGCATTTGCTTGATAACGGATCCTAGTGTAGATTTGAAACGTCACAACAAATCGCTAATTATTCACTATATGCTTTTTTAACCACTCTAGACATACACGCACACATGTATTAACGTATATATACATGTATTTTACATTATATGGATATGTATTACTTATATTATCACTAAACGTATACTTGATAGGACACAAACATATTCATTTGATAGTAGAATTTTTCGGGTGTACTTTACTTTCATGATTATTTAAATACACTTCCTGGATGTTTGTAGTTCACGCGTCTGCACGTGAATTACCTCGGATGTTTAATCACGTCTTTTTTTCTTGTCGTATCACAAAAGTGAAATTGTATAGTAGAAAGGAAGGTGACATACAAATTATGCAAAAACCATTATGTGCAATAGAATTGACTCGAAAATCATGGTGATAGAACTAATGATGTGGTTAGAAATATACAATGTCTCAGTTTAGAAGTCCATGGGGTAATCGAAACGTAACGTAGTCAGACATTCACAATCGTCCTGTTCATGTACAAAGTCGATGTGTGAAATTGTTCATAGACATGACCGTTGTTCACACATATCATAGGAATCCATCAACGAAACGGAGCAAAATGTGGGTCTAATTTTCTTACCTAAACCTATTGATGGTTCGGTTACCTGTTACGAATTTTGCAACTCTGACTTTAGCTAGTACACATCACCAAACCTTACACACTAAATAATTATCATGCGATTCAAATCAGAGATCAAATGACAAACAAAAATGATTTCTTCATGCGGTCAGCCCAATCTGGCTGATGAGTGAGACTATTCTAGGATGCCCGAACATGTCGAAGTGAAAGAATCAGGTGACTTGTTAATTCTGACTCATCCTAACTGCATATCAACAGGGTTTTCGAGTAGACTAGTGAAGAACAAGAGAAATTATGCGGCTGTAATTTGATCGCGGAAAAAAGAGCCAGAATAAAATGGGAAATAGTTTCACGAAAACAACTAGGTCCAGATAGTGGCTTGACATAGTACACATGCACAAGTTCAATAAAAAGTTCAAGAAATTACCGATGAGTAGCAATGATGGATTCTGTTTTTTTTGTGTAGATTGTACGTAATCCACAACTGATCGCAGCCGTTGCACTCGCATAGACTTCCCAGTCGGCCCCTTTCGAAAAGAAGCCTTGGATTCGAGTTTTGTTCTCATTAAAGCTAGCCAGTAGTGCATATCCTTGCACTCGAGACGATCGGGCAACCTGGCCGTTGCTCACAAGCGAAAGTGGTTGAACTTTCACGTATGATAATTCAGTGATGTCTAATGTGAGTTCAGTGGCGCAGTGGTCAACACGGTTGACTCATGAAAGCGTGGCCGGAATTCTAGTCGCGACCGTGACAAGGGTATGAACTACTGACGAGCTCTAATGCGACCGAAACTTGATTCTAATGCTTCTTTTCGAAAGGAGTCAACCAGAAAGTCTATGGGAACGCGACAGCTGCGATCAGTTGTGGATGATATTCAGTCTATAAAGAATAAGAGAAAATGATTATCAAAAGTGAAGTTTCGATATAACCAGTGCGTTCGATTAACTAACTCAACAACAACATCAACAAAATCAACAGTAGTAGGTCAGTAGGCGCTTAACAATCATATAACGCTGAGAGAAAAAAATAAGCCCTACCCTAGATATAAGAAATGCACGGAACGGGACTTAACAAAACACGACACGATCGCCTCAACTTACAATGAACTGAGGTTGAGATACCGGTCGTACAAAAGACATCCACTGAAGATGAGTATCAACAACGGCGAATTTCAAGATTATCACGTATAAAAATGGGGTGAGAGAAGAATTTAGCAGAGAGCACAAACTGTGGTCAAATATGAGAGGGATTCAACCCATACAAAAATACCTAACCTACAACCCCAATGTGCTTACAATCTGAAAAAACAATGAGTTGCAAACGAGGGTAAGGTGGGTCTGCGTCACAGTTTTCTCAGGACCTACATCGACTTGCCTTATTAGCTGCGCTCACTTAATAGACAATCCAATTAGACAACAGCAACCTGCTTGCCATTTAACCTAAACGGTTATCTTGCCTAACATCCACAGTCACCGGAATCATGCTACGAGCACCTCAGTTTGATAGGCGAACTTGAACTGCAGTGGCTAACCGAGTAGTTATCGGCCCCATTTTTCTATGTTAAATTATCATTTGTCTGTCCCAAACCCTAGACCAATCAGCTGAGGTGTCTGTAGAGTGCTTGATGTTGCAGACGAGTGGTCCACACAAGCCGACTGCCATTAGTCCACGCACCAGTGAACCTTTGGTAATTAGCGAAGCAAGCGTAACCAGATAACGAAAAGAGCAGTGCGAAAAAATGTATCGTAATATTTGAAGATGCACCGTTGCAGATGTCTTTCAGCAACGTTTGTGATGGGACCAGAAAACGATCTTTCGGCGTCCGGCACTTTATGAATCTGTACAACTCAAATCCATCACCTCATTCATCTGTTCGTACTCGCCCATTGTATGTAGCATTAGTTTGTTATCCTATGGGATCAGTTGATAAAGATCTATCGTTTGTCAGGTTATTCAAACACCAATCACGTATCAGTGAGACTTCACGAGAACCCCCTGTTGATTTAATTTCCACGTTACAGTTTAGAATAACTAAAAGAACGTTGAAAGAAAGGCGTACGTCACGTAATGCCTTTCGGGCAAACGTGTTATACGCTGTTTACCAAACACATGTATGTATGACTAGGGAGGAAGTGGTAATAAGCGCCCATGTGCGTGTATAATTACCATGTGTTTATTCGTCTCCCTCTATGCATAGGTCACCATTACAACCTAGTCACTATCCTTCAATGACTGAAAGCGTGAATATGTTGGGAGTTGGAACCTCATCTGCCGAGACGTACACAACGCACAGTTTACTTGAATTGCACAACCAAACGTCCACACAATTGTCAGTTATTGCCACATAACAAGTGCGTTGAGCAGCAAACTCCCAATGAGCAATGGGGGGTGCTCAACTAAACATAGCTAAAATCGGAAAAAAGGTAATACAACAGACCCAATTGGCAAGACGCTTTTGACCGACAACTTGACAACCAGTCTTTCAGGTCAGGCATCCTCTCAGCTATCTGATGACGAAGACTGATTCGATTGTAGCACAAAAGCGTTATACAGTTGATTTAATGAATTACCTGTGAAATGAGCAACAGAAATAGAAACTGTTTTGAAAATACCGTCTAACTGTCATTTACAATTCGGTTGTTCGATTGTCTGCGTTTTGAATGTTTGCATGTCTGAATGTTGAACATATCTGGGTCTGACTTTTCGAAAAGTAAATCTCTTCTCTATTCTCTTGTAAATGTGACTAGAGCTTTCATGGCTGTATGCGTGAGCGTCTCTTGGATCCAAATGCGTCCAAGTCACACTGGATACAAGGCGTATGAATGGAATCGTGCGCGGTCCACGTACAGCCCGTTGTATTGGCGTATGCACGCCGACGTACTTTAGCTCTAACGTTGATTTCACCAATCATAACGGTTAGGATATATAACATTAACCATTAGTGTATCGTTGTTGATACGGATGAAGTAAACAACCAACAACATCAGATACTGTGAACGTCACTCACACTTAGGTTGCGTTCGATGAGATACTCAATTTCGAAATCGTCCACATCCTCACCAAACGGATTAATCAATGATTCCGCAACCTAGTAAACACAAAAATGAGAAGTAACCAACAGCAAAGTGATACCGTAAAGTCGTCCATCAACGTTGTCCATACGGATTGACGACAGACTTCTGCGAGTCTTTTGTTGACTTCTTACGGGTGCGCTTGTGCAATCCAATCCTTGTACCTCAAAAGGCTTAGCGAAGGCAATAGGCTACACTACCTGCTAGTTAAAAAGGATCACAAATAGGTATGGTGTGACACAGGTGACACGGGCGCGCTCCAGATGTCGTCCAGCAGTGAACTCAGTTCTCACGTGAGCTGGATTCGTGTTTCTGCCGTATACTTACAGACTAGAGGCATTGGCTCGCCGACCATGGCCTCTTCACCTGAATTATAAGCACAACTTTCGTGGTCTGCCTCTGGAATATGTGTTGAGCTCGCGCGTCCACTCGTGATAAAGTTCAATATGTAACCATAGGATTACTTTACTAACCGAAGGAGCCGTCCAAAAGGCGGTAGACTATCATGGCGTAATGACAAACGAGCGACTGCACGTCCAGTATACTGTGTCGACTATGCACCACTGACGAGTTCCCACCACTAGCATGTCAGTCATTGGCCTACATGATCGCGACAGTTGATAAACATGTACTGGCAGCAATGAAACTACAGGCCTTGAATAGTAGAAGCCTACCTAACGCATCTGAATGTTGCGTATGGGCGATGACAGTTGAATGACAGATTGCTGTTACATTATTTGTCTGTCTTTCAAACAAAATCTGTTCAAATGTAGTTCGCGTTCGTTGAACTGCTTTCTACATTGAAATACGTTCGTGCAGCACGTAGCTTTTTATCGCATGATACGTTGCTCTCACACAGTTGAATTCTGTTTGACTTAACGTAGGAACCATCGGAGATTTACATTGGACATATTTGGATGCAAAATGTGGGGTCAGTTTGCTGGGTTCGAATCAGTGCACGTGTGTATAGTCGGCGATTTTACGTATGTGCTGCAAGCTTGAAGAGCCGAATAGACGGGCAAATAAGATGCTAGAAAAACATGTTGGTGTATAACAAGTAAGTCGGCATACCTTAGCTGTAAATTGTGTAGAATGTGTTCTTGATACACAAATTGGTTTCTTGACTAATGACCACCTGATTGACTGTGGAATGATCTATCATCATGGATAGTACAGAGATGAGCCCAGCAGGCGTCAAGAAATGACATAGGGAGATTGTTCCGGAAAGGTTTGTTTCATAGGTTAGCCACGGCTACCGAAATGAACAAGTTGCACCGTTCAAAACGTGTCTCGTACTTAGTATCTATTTCCAAGACGTCTGGACAACGTTGAAGTAATACGTGCTGTTTATTCGTCATGAACATGAAGTGGGTCAGCTGCTTAAGGACATCGAAAACTATACTACTGAAGCTTGTTTAATTCAGTCGATCCCGCAAATTCACGAACTATTTGGTAACATCCTGCTTCACAAAACCATGCTGCACATTATTACGACAACCCCGTGGTTTCAAAATTGCCCATCATTTTACTGTTTATTGTCGAATACGTTGAAGTGGCCACGTTCCGACCCTCGACAGTTCATTAGTGGTCAGAGACTTTGGCTTATTCCAGTTACCTTTTGACTGGGTCGACCGGATGGTTGTATAGGAACACGCCCGTTGACTCTCTAAACGGACCATCATCGCAGCGTCTAAAATGAACGATTGGTACACACCCTGTCGGTCGCGGTTCATACCCCAGGTTATCGCGACCACTACTACTTCGGTGTAGTCGCCCTGAGGCTACCGTGCAGCCAACATGCGATTTTTTTTATGTTAGATGATGGCGAACCTCACGTGATGGGAGAACTGGAAATCCTGTTTTGTAAACGAAGGTCCCACAAACCAATTGGAAATTTGAAGTTGGTCACTTACAAGCCGGATTTTTAATCCCACCAATGATAAAAATATATTACTGTTGGGCTCTAACAAGAGCTAAACTTGAGTCTAGTACTTATTTTCGGAGAGCCTGGCTGGACATTCTATGTGAACGCAAAGGCTTTGTACTCTGTCCATTTGTTCCATCGGTGGATAGGCTGGATAGTTTTTCGAACATGAAAATCCAGTTACTCGATGGCTATTCCGGACTGTCAACAACGTGTTCGGGTGATGAGTGTACATATACAGTAAGCTACTGCGTTGCGTTTTCAACTTGTACACCTTAAAACGATTCCATCGGACGGTATTTCGAACTATCTGAAGTGATTGTTGACTGTAGGACTGATTGACTGCGACATTTTACCGTTGAGTTGTTTAACAGCCATCCTCCTATGTGTCTTGGGGCTGAAGATCAACTAGTTGAGTGATTCGCCTCTTCAGTTAAGCCGATGAACTGCATTGCTATTGTACAATTTGTTTCTTGCCAGGCCTTGAGGCTTTAGCTTGGAAGTACGATCAACTGGATGCGAAGGATGTGTTCAAGTTTGTGAATGTTTGCGATTTACTACGTCGATTTACGGTTTACTGCGTCGCATGTATAGGAGCGGACGGTATAGTCAGACTCGTATCACATAGGCTTCAGGGGCATTTGAAGTAGCTGGTATTCGTTGTGACTTCTGTGACATTGATCTGGCTGAATTAACCTGAGCATGACAACCCCTCATTCTCAAACTCATTTGAGAGAAGAACCGAGCCTTTGCTGCGCGTCCTAAACTTGTTCCCCATTTCATTGGAATTGGACTAGTAGTTACTAACGCCGCAATATTTTTGGTAACACTACTGTGTCCGTAATGGTGTGCCTTTCTGCATTCTCTTCCATCTTCAACATGTTCACTATCAGGTTATCATATTCATCACTGTTCCCTCGTGTTCATGACTGCGTGTTTCTCCCACGAGGTTGGCTGTTTTTCAGCTGTACTTTGAACTGCCCAGCGTTGTAGAATGATCATAGCAGACTATACCATTTTATAAATGTCATTACCTGGAGGGACAAAAGTGAACAATATCAATGGTAGCACTCGTCAACCATGTTTTCCATAAGTGGAGGACATTTTTTTCGCAAGGAATGTACAATATCGTGGTAACATGAATTTTGCCTGTAGTGCACTGTGGCTGGTTCTGAACCAAAACATGTGTTCGTTGAAAAATGAGTGGGTGGGTATCCGTTTTTCTTCATTCCACCCTTTAAGTTAGTTCCTGACTTTCATCATCTACTTTTGTGATAAGATTTTATTAACTTAAACAAAACTGCGTAGTGGCTGCCATGACAACCGAATGAGACAATTTAGGCTGCAATTGTTTGGCGGCCCCATTCACGAGCAGTTTTGTTCTTGTTTCGCTGCTTGCGGAGGCGGGTTTTCGTTGTCCCAAACGTCAGACGACTTTTCTCACCTAAATCACAAACACGCATACACTTCATAGTTGAGCCGTACATTTGGAATACTGGCTCCACGTTTATCGCATGGTTTATCTTTCTCTATACCATGCCGTTTATTTCACGGACTGGGTGTTTCGCAATTCACTTGGTAACCCATTGGAGACGTCACGGAAGACAGCGAACATTCAGATTCAATGACGTGAATCTTGTCATTTTATTCTTGATTTATCTATCAAATGGGGACGATTGTTACACGTAGGCATTGGAAACTGACACACTGAATTCGCTCTTTCATACGATATTCACTTGTTCGTTTGCGGTTATATCTTGCCTCCAGTTTGTAAAGACCTTGATCCCAACTGTTTGCATATCAATTGTTTAAAATCTCACCTATCAGATTCTGTTCTCTTTTTCTGTTATACCTATTCGTCTTTATGTTCTCACTTTGCTCAGTATGTGGTGATTGTAGAACACGCAAGTGAAATTACCTAAGCTATACTCTGCAAACATAATAACTGCAATGAGAATAGCGCACAGAATCAGTCACGTTCGAGTGGGTCGTAATGAGTTAGAAACAAACAAGAAATTTAGTTTTTTTAACAAGTCGAGTGAGGAAGTACCGATGTGCACCATATCGATCTTACAATGAGACCGGTTCGAACGTTACTGGTTGTGTGTGCTATTCTCATTGAAGCCATGATTCATTCCTGTTTAGCGCCTATTTGGGTTGTTGTATGCCTATTGACCACAGTCTGTGCATCGTAACCGAACAGATTGGTCGAAATGTTTTTGTAAGGTACATCTTAGGTAATTTCACCTGTGTGTTCTAAATTTATCCGGAGATATAACTGTTTTAAATATGGTGAGTTGTCAGGATGGGGTTTCCCACTCATCGACGCAACCATATTAGCACAAGCGGGTGTGTACATACAGCTACCGAGACATTTTTTTGCGCAGAAATTCTACATAAAAAACCAGGACGCAAATGATTTTATCAATTATCTTGGCATGACACTGCAAATGGATGATCGTGAACCTCACTCAATTCAATGCAGACCAGGTGGGCAAAAGAAATACCTATAATTACTTAATATAGCTCTCTCTCCTAACCCAACTACATCGAATCGTCTATTGGCATCTTTCTTTTTGCTGGACTCTGGTGAATTCTGGTAATTTGGAAGTTTCCGGATTACGTTGCATGTAGCATAGGCTTTGTTTAACTCGCCCGACTCTGATCATGAATTTAGTAACAACTATCATTATTCAGTTAGCGAGGCTAATTTTGTAGACGAAATGTTGATTATTTGACGTTATTATGTTTCTTCCACTTTTTTCCCTCAGGAAACTTTCACATTTGTAGTTCGGGAACGACCGTGATCCCGTACATCGATTATCTGGAACTTGCCTATTCGCATTGTAATTTTTACATTTTTCTATCAGTTGTGCTGTAAGCACTTTTTATCCTCCTTTCCACCTTTACCGCTCTCGCTCAGTTATGCAAAGTTGCCAACATTCTCCTGTATCTATGGGATATTTGCGTTGGAAATCTTGCTACTCATACAACAGAAGTAGTATGTTTTTTGCTTCCAAATTGCTGTTACCACACTTCTGTAATCTGACTACACTTTCAGTCCATCCGAAGCACAACCCTTTCACAATGGAGGGTAGAATTTCGCTCTTGGTTGTACATTCATGCACGCGACTATAGTTGCTCCAAGTCATTGCGACTGTTGTATGCCCAGCTGTTTTCTAATGTTACAGACAAGTTCGCGCAATGAAGGCTGTGTTTTGTTTAAATTGATAATTTTTCCTGCGAATGCGACCACGTGTTGATCGGTAAATTAGTGCAACAATCATGTGTATTTATCAGCGCTTGTGATGACTTTTTAATGTCCTCGGTGATTTTCGTGTGATATTTTCATGGACTGCTGTTTTTGCGTTCTGAATTGATCCGTTCTTATAGGATGCGAAAGCTCCGACCAAAAGTGAGTGATTACCAGTCTACGCTAGCCACTCTCGGCTCTCAACATAGAGTCAATTGATACCGATTGTTCTGCTAGCGATAAAACTAGTTGACGCCCCACATTTCGTTTTCTGGTGTAGACGAGGTGCATCTGTGATTATTGTTCTGCGGTTTTCAAACACAGTTTAACGCAATGAACCAACCGCCAATACTTAATTAAGTGTAGTCATAGCTTCAAGCTCGGCACTACTCACTGTTTTTTGTGACGCGTTCAAACACGTTTGAGTTACATGGTAGGACTGGTGGTGTGGGCAGCTATTGATTATCACCTTGGGTACTTACCTTCTTCGAGGTCGATCGATCATGAAACGGATGGTGTCATGTTCTGCACCCAGATCCCTCGATACCAACCCAGTAATCGACCCTATTCCCAATTCCTCCGGTTCGAACAGGTACCCGTTAATGTGTTAAGGACGATCTCCTTTAGATGCGGGTCACTTTTGGGTAATTTTCCAAAATGGTCCTTGTTTTTTAAACATCTCTGTGACGATCTTGGTATTGATATGCTCGCCGAGCTTGGCATTTAGGTTGCAAACGTTTCATCACCAGGCGAGGTGACCTCATCAGTGCGTAAGCGTTTNCGTCCACGAGGATGAAACTGGACACACTTTCAACTTGAACACCGCAGAAATCCTTACTCAGGCAAATACCAAACATGCAAGGGAATTTCTCGAAGCTTGGTACTCATCAACCGGTTCGATAAACAACCACATCGAACTAGAGAAAATCTATGAACCAATGCGAATCAAGGATTTGAAGAGACGTAAACGCCATCGAGCCCAAATACCGGTAAACCCAAACCGAGCAACTTGAACTGATAAGACAAAATCAACCAATGGTGGGTCGGACCAGAGGCCAAACACGACGAAAAGCAACCAACCAGAATCCAGGCTAGTAGGTCAACTCACTCGCCTATATAAGAGCAGGCATCGATCAATCTTTACCTTCAAAATATACACTGAAACGCTTACGCACTGATGAGGTCACCTCGCCTGGTGATGAAACGTTTGCAACCTAAATGCCAAGCTCGGCGAGCATATCAATACCAAAACCATCAACCCGAGCTACAAACAACACCACCACTGTTCCCAACCATCAGATCTCTGACGAATTTCTAACATTTCTATTTACCATGCCCATCACAAAATTAATATGGAACAAACAAACGGAATTGTTACTTGGTAGGATTGTGTAATCTTCAACTTCTGACTAATTTGCAACCGGAAGGCACTACGTTTTTTTTAAAAACTTCCCCCCTTTCCGGTCTTATTCGATTATTCCCTTTTTGTGCTCACCATGCATTGACCGATCACCTCGGTTGTGATGTCACACAGTTTGCCGGCTGCTTACATTGAGGTTACTGATTCGAATCTCGTTTTGGTTATCCCTACGTGATAAATGCAAACAAAGTTGGAAACGTCTGCGAGACATCTTTTGAGAAGTGAGCATAGAAAGGCATTTGGAAACTCGATATTTCTTTCTCAGTGTTCTTTAAAATTACGTTCGTTTGATTGTCACAGTGACCTGCGACTAGTGAGCAGAATTTGAACTGCGTTTCTACTGCGTTTGATTGCAGTGAGCTATGTTTCAGACTCCACGGAATGACCAGTGTCTACAACTGGACTGTAGTTCTTCATTCGCAGCACCAATCAAAGCTTCTGAGAAACAAAGGCGACGAGTTCTCTTGCTTAAAAGATCCAGCGCTAATTTCCGTTCTATACTGTTCACACCAATTCTACTTGGCGTTACTTCACGTTGTGTTTCTCTCTCCACTCGAGGCATACAGCTCGCTCTGGTTCGTTTTTGAACTCTTTAAACAGTTGTGAGGCTTTTAATCTTTTCAACGTTCGCCGAAAACCTTCCCATACTTGGAATCCGTCAGTTGCATTTTAGATATTGATGAAAGGCGAAAGATACTTCAAGGTAGTCGTTTTTCTCTGAAGCAACTTGAATTGTGAACTCTTATTACCCGACTAACGTTGGTTTGTTGACCTTTATCGGCTATTTTAGTCTGAACACAACTCAACGTTTAAGTTACATCACACGCAAAGAGGCGCTATAAACTAAACGGCCTTATCGTATATTTTATGATGAAACCTTGTTCCCTCAAAATCTGGTCACTTTATGCTCTCATACAACACACTGGATTTATCAGCACAGATGACCTGATTTTCAGAAGATACTGGTTGCCCTATTGGTTGTCGTGGGACCCTTATTAATGCATACTATCCACCAGCTATTTTGAGATACGCTCTTTTTGTTTCTGTTGGGCTCCTGCCTACATCTGCGGGTAAACGCATACATTACATTGGAGAATAACATTGTGGACGTTACCTTTCATTGGCATGATAACTGACTGACACATTTAGTTGGTGACCGTTGGGATTTAGCTCGATTGTCATCAATGAAAACAAGACGACTTGTAACATAACGTCCAATCCTACAAAGACGTCATTTAAGACTGCTAAAAAACGTTTGTCATCATGTGTTCATAGATCGTGTCTTGTTTCTAAAATAATCTTGCTGAATATTTGTCGAACAGCTGTCTATTTGTAAGGAGGATACAATATCAAACAGTATAGTGGGCTGCTGTTGTTGATTCGGAGGGTTGTGCTGACTAGGACTTTGATCTTATCAGGTGCAACCTTGTAAACTTATCAAATGCAAGCTGTCAGACGAAAAGTAGGTTGCACTATTGACTGCCTAGAAGTGTTCAAGTAGTGATGCACTGTCCTAAGAGCAAACAGCAAAAGCGTTTTTATAGTTGCAGCAATGTTATCTTCCGAATCAGAAAGAAGGGGGTTAGAAAAGGTACTCTCAAACACAGAGCATTCCGATCATGCAATTGTTGGCCGTGATCACCAGTGCATTATCCAGAACAGTTGAGGAGAACCCGGTATAATCCAAAGGCCTGATGTAGGTTCGAGTACATCCACTGCTCAGAAGCAGACATTAGTGTTTGGGCTAGATAAGCTTCAGACTGCCAAGTAAATTAACCTCCTGAGTCATTGACGCCGGGTTGGTTCCCCCACCCTCCAAAAAATCCCGTATCCTGTTGTAACGCAGGCCGGACTTGTGAGTGATAGACTCGGGGTGGAGTTCCTCAAATCTATCCCATTCTACGGCTCAAACGAATGGGAAGTATCAAAGATTATCGTTCTTCTGACAGTGAGATTGTTCATCCAATACGACTTTCCCATGTCTTGACCCTCGAGTCTTCTAAAATCCCTGTGCTCTCGATTGATAATTGTATTTTAACGCCAAGACAACCAGTAACCAAAGGTGCATTCTATGATGCCCCCGTTGACCTTCTGGGTGATTTGAGTGCTCAGGTTTGTCATCCTTCTCCAGACAGAATCACCTGGGAGGTATGTTTAGTGTCCGGGCGAATGACTGCTACAGCTGTGCCGACCTCACTGCCCCTGTGTTTCAAGCACCGCATTCCAACACGAAGAAGCCCTTTGCTACACCGAGACCTTTCTGTGCTTATCAGCTATGGACATAAGTTGAACCACGGTGTTAAAGACTGTCGTGCATTTTGGAACAACCATCTGGACGCGGACCATGCTGTTGTGCCTGCCATTCTGGTTGTTATTTGCCGAAAGGACACACGCTTGTAAATGCAGGATACTTAAATGATATTTAGGCGAGGAGAGTGCAAATAATGCTTACAGGGAAGTCTTGGTGAATAAATTACCCAATTCGGCGCAGGTGAGAGGACTTGACGGACGATGGGACAAATCGCAGCTGCTCTGAAGGCTTACTGTGAGGAGGTGTGTTCGAATGAACTGTGAAGTTGCGACAGAGCTGGATTTCTGTCTCATCTATATATCTCATGAACAGGTGTCGCTCGATTCCGTCTGATTGTTAGTATGATGACGACCGTCGAGAACCAAAACAGAAGCTGATCAAAAGCTTACGGGAGCACCATGAGCAGTACTTCGTCAAACGGGATTAAACGAGCCTTTTTATCTGGGAATTGCAGAAGTCTTTTTCCCCTGGTCCGTGGTTGTACTGGCCATGAAGTCGGTGTAGATAAGAAAATATGCGAAAAGGTGACTCACTTAGCATCAGTCAATCGCGCCGAACTGACGGATGGGCTGAGCATTTAGAGGGAGAGCTTAGCTGATCTCAACCGGATCATGTAGATGATGGGACGACGAGTGACCACTTATTTCCTTCCACACGGCCCTCCGTCGAAAGCAGAATTTGTCGTGGATCTTAAATTATTGAAGCATAACAAGTCTCTTAGACTAGATCTCTTCTCTCATTCTGTTTTCAAGGATGGGATGTTGAGATTGATATCAGAACTGACAGAACTCCTTCAGATGTTCTGAGAAATTAAAGAGGTACTTGGTGACTCGTGCTTATCAACAATAATTCCCAGGTTTATGAAGGAGGACTAGTCTGGTGTTTGTTGAGTCCGAATTACTCACTCGGCTTATTAAGCTCGAAGAAAGTCAGATACTTGAGGCATTAACAAGATTCCCATCCTGTTGAGGGTGCGTTGATCACATTTTTACATCGCGAGGAATCTTGGAACATCGACGTTCTTATAGACAGCCGACCTGAAGTCTGCTTTCGTTTCGGTTTTCGGTAACGTTCTCTGCAACTGCCTTCTTTGCGAGGGATTTCCAGGAGAACACATGAATCTGTCGAGTTCAGTGTATGCTCACTCTACAGGCAGCGTGAGGGTTAATGAACAACTCTCGCCGACGGTCATCACTTCTATTGATGTTCATCAGTAGTGTCCTATCTCCCTCTTCCTGTTCAATTTTGTCATGGATGACATTCTGGAAGGTGCGTTCAGAGGGTCTAGCGAGGTTGGTGTTGAACTTCTTTCTGGTGCTGGGTTGACCGGTCCAGAGAATGTAGATGAAGTAGTCTTAATTAGCCCTTCCTGTCAAAGACATTCAGACTATGCTGAACAAGGTAAGTGACTGGGCTAGCATCTATGGAATGCGCTCCACATCTTCAAACTGTAAAATGCTGCCTCAGTACTGGGGTCTTCTCACTCCTAATTTCTTCATTACGGGTAATGCGTTTGAGACTGTGGACAGTTTCATATACTTTGGTATTAGTATCTCTTCAGCTTCTAGTATTGCTGATGAGATATGAGCGAGGACGAAAAAACACCAGTTGTCTTTGTCAACCTGCGTCATTTGTGAAATCGAGATGTTCGGTTTTAGCTAAAAGGAAGGGTATATAATGTTTGCGTAAGTTTCGTTTTGCTCTATTGTTTTGAAACGTGGCCTGTCCGCAACGAAGATGTAAGCAGGCTAGCAATGTTTGACTATCGTTGTCTCCGCCAGTTAGCTCACACTTAGTGGACTGATGGCATGAACAATACGGCTGTTCGTCGGCATGTGTTCCGTAAACAACCGGTTACGCCGCACAGCCCATTGTGGTTGGGTCATGTACTCTGTTTGCCGGCCGATCGTTCAACCTGCCAGGCCTTATACATTGAGATAACTAACAGTTGGGTGAACCAACACGATGGTCAAGCAACAACATGGTCCCGACGTACGAAGACACTGACAGCTCCACTGAGCGAAGTGGATATGTGCGCCTGCCTGGCTGGGGCCCTCATGATAACTCAAATTGCTGGTTAGAAACGATATCTAAGATGGCGATGTGCTGTAGTCAACAACGTACCTGCATTCATACCATTTGTAGTTCTTTCGCCTAGTCTTTTTTCGCCAATTTTTAATCTTAATAACTTTTTTTAATGACATTTCACGTCACTGTTGAGATGGGTGGCGGCCTGAGCCACAGTACTTTCTGATCAGGCTCAAGGTTGTTGTGCTGATGAGTTGTGGGATTTATGTCGTTGTGAAAGTTTGGAGCGCAGTCAGATTCGTGAACTCTGGTTCATATGTGGAGCAGCAGTTTTTCACTTAATCCTCCCATTTATATAGCAGAGGGTGTGGTGTTTTACTCCAGGTCACCAAAATGTATCTCTTGTGCGACTGATTTATGCAATGAGCTCGGAAGTTCGCTCTCCCCATCAAACTGTCCTGTTTTTCACAAGCATCTTTTGATATTCCTGTGAATCTAGGTGACCGTGAATCACGCAGATTTACTGGCTTGCATCTCCCCTTAAGACAGACAAGGCGGGATTGGTCCGCTGGCGGGTGGATGTTTCCGTGTCCGTTTTATTTTATAATTGTACTTACTATTATTTTCGACAGCCTGAGGACCGAGTAACCCCATTTGAGACCACAAAATGAGCAGACAAGAAAAGTGTGTTGCCACAAACAAAAGCACTGCACAACGCTACGTTTCAAAGTGAACATCGTTTGTGTCAGTTTTACCCCGCACATACGGAAGTCATTTATTCGTCACGCAAGTTGTGTATTAACAGCTAACATAGCTCATGACAACATTTGTCATGGCTGTGAACTGCGCTTGTAGTTGATAAAGTTTACTATCTTTTGGAGCCTAACTGTGGAAGGCCGATGGAGACCATGTTTGGTATCGATTCCTTCATACTCATGCTGAGACAAGAGCAGTATGTCGTATTCTTTCTGACCACCGAGACGTGATGCAGCAAGAATCGGTGGAAATGAAAGGTTTACGCACACAAGGAAGCTATTTGCTTCTGATGTTCGCCGACGTTTTAGCGCAACCACCACACAGGCAACGCTGCGCAAATAAACGATCGCTGAAGACAGGTCTTCAGAAAATAATCGACTTGGATTGCCCAAGCTCCACACTTCGCGTACAAGACGGATGTCATGCCGACGCCAGGGATGTCTCAGGTTAACAAATGTCACTTAGGTTAGTCTTTTCACCGTCACTTTCATCAGCCCCATCAGTCACAATACAGCTGTCGAGATAAACAAAACCTTCGAACAAATCTAGATAGTCACCACCCAGAGATAACGGAAAACATGCCCTTGCCAGTCGTGAAGGCGCACTACATTCGGATATTATAAAGCACATAGTGTATAACAATATCCTAATCACCAGGCTACTCGACACTATTTGGATCGTCTGTGCGCTGTCACTAGACAATATTGTATGTTTAGCTTGTGTTCAGTCGATGTTTCTATGTGTTCATGCGATCTACCTTAATTCTGTGCGGATCACCGCCGATTGTACTGTTGAATGTAAATTTAACATATAGGTCAGACTTCTCGCTCCGTTGTTGACGTTGAAGGGTCATTATAGTATGTAATGAGCTTCAGTTCTAAGTTTTAACTGCATAATACATTCAGTATGTAAAATACTAGGCCCTCAACAAGCTGCCTTAGCAACGAACTGCGTCAGTTGAATCGAAGTCTTCTGCGGTCGCCAGGACCGGCTAACAATTTTTGTTTGGTGTAGTCGCCTTCGAACAGCCGTTAGATTGTGTTTGTTTGATTGCTGCCCCCATGGTTTGTGCTTGGCCGGGTTTACTCCTCACGGCGCTTATCTTCAGACCATTCGAATTATCTGTGGAGAGGTGTGGACACCCCCGGCTTAAGAGCCGGTAACATCAGTCCGATTCCTTGGTGATCAGTACACACGTCGTAGGTTTTGTTCTGAATAGTTGGAACGATTGTCGACTCTCCAACAGGGCAAGGGATCTTTCTCAGTATCATAAACCTTGGTGAACAGTTCTTCAGCAAGTGCACTCCCATCACCGTTGCAAAGTTTCTGAAGGAGTTCACCTGTACAATTTGTCTTGTTGTTTTTAGAAATTTGGATATCCATTGTTGTCGGTCTATGTCAAATCATAAAATGTATTTAAGCGCAAGGGTCATGTTGTATTTGTAAATGTTTTCTAAAATATATATGGTGAATCGGTTATTTCGTTTACTATTTTCCTAATTGACAGTCATGATCTGAATATAGTGGAATAGCTTCCGAGAAATTCACGGTGGAACGGCTAACTGTATCTAGTTTGTACGTTCGGACTGTCGTGTTTTGCGAAGTTACGTTTCTTCGTAGTTGCGGTCAGTCAGTGTTAACGGACGTGTTTCTGGAGTGTTTAGGAAATGTATAGAAACCTAATGATCCACAGTATAATGAATTGAATTTTAGCAGCAAGAGATTGCTCGACCAACTGTTTTCTGTGTCTTTCAAATGTTGATGCATGCTATCCGGTGATCTTACCATACTGGAGGCATGGTTTCATAGCCTATTCGTGCGGCTGGGTCGGACAGTCTGTCTACTGCTCAAATTGCACATCACCAACTTCTAGTCTTCTCACGGTAACATATGACCAAGTTATGCATGTTGATAAGAGCTTGTAACGAACAATCTTGTTTTCGGTGTTTAATCATGAGGCTAAATATAGCGCATTTATATAGATTAATCACGTGGAAAAGACGAATGTTTCATTATTGGTTAGAACGGTCAAGCCTTTTTGAAGTCTGATTACGTGACACCCGACACCACATTTGATTGTATAAAGCAAGGATGGTTACAGAAACAGTGATCATGATCACATAATCGGTTTAGTCTGCACATGGGCACAGGACCATGGGAGACTCAGCGTTTTGACTAAACATTTTTCAGTATGTAGTGGGGGGAGTAGGCAAATGGCGATGGCTTCTCTGATTGCCAGCAATTGACCTTTGACCTGCTTTGATTGTAAGCAAGTATCCGATAGGTAGGGTGGACTGAATCTACAGGAGTTATTGAATGAATCAATCCTTAACACAGACACACGTTCTAGCAACTTGATCTGGTTAGTGCTAACAGTTTATGAGGTATTCAATCGTGAGTTTGAATGATAACGCTTTCTGCAAGGGGGAGCATTTTGGTATTATTCGGCTATTTACCACGTATGATCAAGCACTGATTCGATAATAATCCCATGAGAATTACGGAAAACTAATTTTTCAGAGAATCGACTACTTTCGACAAATGTTCATATTTAGGTGGCACAACGATGTAGAATAAGTTGAAGAATACAAAGTTATGGTCAAAAATGATCACCCAGTAGATGAGTAGCAGAACTTCACTGTGGTTAGAACCACAATCGAAATAGGCTCTCAGTGGTCAGTGATAATCAGGATCGGCCAGCTGGACGGGAAGATATGTTTTCCAGATTAGTCGGGTATATCCCACTGTTCAAATAAACTGTTCCCGAGTGACCTAATCGGATTATGACTCTCTCGACTATCATCACCAAGATGCCATAGTTGACCTACCTCTGAAGGAAGTAGTAGTGACCCAGTTAACCATGCGAAACGCCTCGGTGTTTGGTTATTGAGTACAATGGGCCAAACGAACATGAAGTGATTAACTGCGTTTTGTTGTCTCAGAGCAAAGCAAAGCAGAACGGTGGTCACACATTCTGTTCAGTAAGCCTATATATGTGGTGAAATACAAGAACAACTGGAGAATGAGAGCAAGAACGTTGGCCTTCAGGTGAGCAGGTACCGTCCGTTTTAGGTAAGAAGTGACAGCAAAGCTTGCAGCACACTAGATTGGCCGTGTAAGTTGTATTAGTTATTTGGTCTGAAATCAACCATTCCACTGCGTCCTTTTTAAGTGGCGTTCCTACTGACAGTACTCTAGAAGGATTGCACCAGTCTCTGTTCCATATGATTGTTGGTGAACACTTTAGGATAGTCACTAACACTAGTGACCTTTCATAACTTCATTACCTCCGCTTTTGTAGTGTCATCTGGATAAAGTTTTCTCTCCGCCAGACACAATAAAAGACTGCGGTTACAAACGGTTCGCCTACAGCTGTGGACGTGCAGGTGGTGACTACTGTGAGTTTTCTTTCTAAATATGCTTCGTTGTAACGAGTCCTCTCGTCTGCGCATCGTTGCCACGTCAAGAAGAGATAGTGGCCACCTGACTTCCTGTTCCAGGATGAGGTGATTCTGTCGTGAGCCGTGTTAAACGCTTTCTGGGTGTTTATCAACCAGTCCACTACACAGAAAGTTTATTGCATGCCTCTTTGTTAATAGATCATCGTTAGCCGGAACTCGAAGGTTTGTACTGTTCAGTCGTATAAATCACTCACCGCGGGTTTTTGGTAAACCATGCATCCCACGGCGTCAAGAAACCCACGTTGGTTAACTACGATTTTTCTAGATTTTTGTGTCAACTTTTGTACCATTTTATGCGTGCCAAATCCGAACAATCGTTCGAATTGCCTAATTCCTAATCCGAGAGGGAGAAGACGTGATCATCAAAAATTCATCGGAAATGAGACGAAACCAGAGTATATATATATATAT
>QNGE01001875.1:77482-109356 GCA_008508345.1 Paragonimus westermani
TATTTTCAAGTTGACCATCACTCACATTTGATCGCAGCGTTCGCATTCAGATAGACTTTCCAGCCAGCCTCTTTAAAATTATACCTTGGGCGATTTTCGGTTTTATGTTTTTTTATCAACGCTTCCGTCACCGACAGGCTGTTCAGGTTGGCTGAGGCAGGTGGATCCGCAGTAATACATGGGCTGAACGAACGTACAGAAGTCTGCTACTCGCATTTATGATTATATATGTTGGTTGACATATGCATCACTTATGGTTGTGTAGATGAATGTAACCGTAGATAAATCGACGCGGATATCTTCTAGATTTGACTTTTGTGACGGTCGAAACTTCTGTCAGCCATGTACGCAAGACAGTGCATGAATGTATGTGAGTATAAGGTATTTTGCATTGATCAGGACGGTAAATATTTGCCCCAGTTGAAGCATTTTAACCGTATTTTAATTCAGAAAGTCGTCTATTAGATTAAACACGGCAATACAGTATCACCTGTCAAAGTTAATTGATAACAAGGGAATTTGTTCGAGTGTCTGACGTGTTAATTCAGACGAGGTTGATGTATCGGCGATCAATATGGCTGCTTCATAAGAAAGTGGACCAGGGTTGTAATTTTAACGTGATTAGGCTATGCACAGCTGATGTACTCCGAATAAACGAAACTTGATTCTAGTGCCTTATTTTGGAAAAGAATTTTTAACAAGTCCGTCCGAATACAAAAGCTGTTAGCAATTGTGAGTAATGTTCAGTTGCAAACTGGACTGTTGCTGTGTACTCTTTTCGGAACTCTTTATAATTGTACCGAATGTTTTATGGAATAGCCTGAGAATTTTTAAGTTTACTGATCCACTGTGAACAAAATATCGAACGCACCAAATATGATCATATGTCCATAAGTTATAGTGGAGTGCATTCACTGCATTAGATCCTGAAGAGTGCTCGGTGTGACATGATTTACTGTTTGAAGAGCTCAATAGAACTGACGTCAATCATTCGTGTTACTGAACTCTTTCACGACCGAGCTGAGTATGTTTTGCTCCTAAAATGAACGTTTGTAGTCGTCGATGAACATTTGTTTCACATTTAGTTAATTTCACACTCGCCTACCGTAAGAGTTTTTAGTTGTATGACAGTACACTTAATATTTCGCGCGACATTGTTAACAAAACTATACGCTACAAATGGTCTAAATTCACATGGTTTCATCTCCACTAGAATGTGTGCACTGGTTGCTGTAGTGAGCTCTGTCTTACTCGAAGTTAATGTTCGTAGATGCTCACTAACAAGATTACGCTCCTCAGGGGCGTGCGTTTCACATCTGGTACATCTACCTGCAGGGAACTAACTCGGTATAAAGAAACGCACCGTCCACCAACGGCATTTCAAACCAGACTGAAATATATAACCAAATTTTAGTTTAGTGATAGGCTACGCCCGAGACACACACCAATGAGACGAGGAGCACACACAAAAACGTGTATTGTCATATCCACTGAACTTAAACAAGTTGGGTACATTTGCACAGAACACTTGATGTAGATTATATACAAAAAAAGAATAGAAATGCGAAAGTATGCACATTACTTCACAGGATTTTAGCACGACTGTTACTCATCTTCATTAGCTTCGTTGTTATGATCAGAACACATTCACTGGGCCACTGGCTTTAGGTAAATGGTTTGGAACCGAACGATCGCCACAGATGTTTTTGAATTGGTCCGTTCCTGGTGCTTGACAGTCACCATTCACCTGCCGACTATATTGAGGATTCAGCAAGTAATGCAAACTTCACACTTCCGACGGGTGTATACCAGACCTAAATATTGTGCTTTGGTGGAATAATCAAACTTTCTATGATAGTAAAAGGCTAACACTATATATATATGTATATATATATAAATTAATCGAAGAAGAGGGTAGACACTGAGTGGTGAACGATTTATTGTGACGTTTCAAACCCACACTAGGATCCGTTATCAAACAAATAAATGTGTCGGTATGAGATTGCTCTACCGCTCACTGTGTCCGCCTGTCCGTCTGTCTCCGCTCGTTTTTCGTTTCACCGTCAACGATGCTGACGTAGTGGCTGTCTATGTCAACGTGTCGATTGAACGAATTCCGCGAATAGAGAGCTTCGAGTACAAGCCGTTCCCCTTTCATTTTTGCCCGTGTGACCACATTTGCATGGTCTATGTTGACCTCGTGACCTGTGTCCGCGCGGTGGTGCCACAGTGGTGATCTAGGGTCGGCACGTCGCATTGTTAGTTTGTGTTCGTGCACGCGTGTGAGCATCTGCTTGCCTGTCTCCCCCACATATTGTTGATCACACCCGAGGCATGGAATCGCGTAGACCAGGCCAGACTGTTCGCGTGGTTTTACATGATCCTTAGCGTTCATCAGAGCCGAACGGAGTGTTGAGTTTGGCTTATGTGATATTTGGATGTCCAGTGGTTGGAGCATCCTTTGTACTGCTTCAAATGTGCCATGAATATATGAAACCGTCATTCATGTTCTGGGTTTTGCACGTTCACTTCTTGTGGACCCTATGATAGATGCCTTTATGAAACTATTGGGGCACCCATTAGAAGCAAACAGTTTGAACAAGTGTCTTTGTCTTCTGAATTCGGGCGAGCTGCAGTGCTTGTCTGCAAGTCGAAATGATGTTCGCACACAGCTTTTGAGTTGACATGCTGCATGACTGCTATCGAATCTGAAAATGACATCAGTTGTTGTCGGTTCACGATAGACAGTGGTTTCAAGCTTGCCATCACGTCGTCTTATGATCAGCACATCGAGAAACGTCAGGCGTGAGTTCTCTTCTTCTTCGCGTGTAAAGGTTATTCCGTTTATCACGTTATTTAAACGGCTGTGGAACTGGTCAAGCTGAGTCTGAGGTAAAACAACAGATGTGCCATCCACATATCGAAACCACACCTCAGGTTTGAACGTCTGAAAGGCTTCAGATTCGAAGTGTTTCATTACGGCGTCAGCAAGTAATTCCGATATAGGTGAGCCCATCTGTGTGCCTGTCTTTTGCAAGTAGACTCGGCCGTCAAATTATAGGTAAGTCTCCATGCAAAGCTCTACTAATTGAATCAATTTCTTTGGAGAGAGATTCTTCCTACTGCGGGAGCTGTCGTCCTCACTTATGAGGTGCTTCAGACTTTCTGTCGAAAGTTCCTTCGGTATGTTAGTGAAAAGCGACGTAACATGGAAGGAAACCAGTGCATCGTCTTCCAATTTCAAGTCTTAATCTGTCTCAGGAAATCTGCTGAGCTGTTTGCCTCATGGTTGTCGTGAAGTAAACATGGCCGAAGAATTCGAAAGAAGAACCTCGCCATTCGGTCGTTTGGGGCCGTCCTGGATGCAACGATGGGTCTCACTGGTATTTGATCCTTGTGAACCTTTGGTAGCCTGTATAATCGTGGCACCGGTCCCTCAATCGGTCTAAGGTGTTTAGCTTGTTCTTCTGTGAGTGACTTCTTTTTCTCGAGAGTTGTCACAATTTTGGTGATTCTAGCCTTCAGACTTTTCGTAGGTTCCCCTGTGACGTCTTTTAGGAGATCGTTCACTTTGTCTTTATAATCTTTTCTGTTCAATACGGCTATGACCTTGCCTTTGTCTGTGGGTAGAATGACAATTTGGTCGTTCTTCTCAAGTGTCTTCAGCATTATACTTTCATTTGTTGTCAAGATATTCGTTGATTTTTGACTGGTCAGCTGTTGACACATTTTTCTCCTGACGGACTGCTGCATTTGCTCATCTAGACCATTGCGTTTTAGTCCTGATTCGAAACATGCGATGAATTGTGTTGTAGACAGGCATCTCGGGGTTAGCATAACTAAAGTTTATAAGGCAGATAGTTCGGATGGCCGGTGAAGATGTTTTAACGTTAACAATCAAATGTGACTGAACGTTTGTATATGGTAATACAATCATGCTTACTGCTAAGCCAATGGTCAACGACGTTACTTCGTGAAAGCGTGATCGGATTTGAAACTGTTGCAGCAACCATCGGAGAGCTCTAACAAGAGTCAGACTCGAATATAGCGCTTTTTTCGAACTTGGCTTACTGGAAAGTCTATCTGAATGCAAAAGGCGGCAACCAATTGTGAGTGGTATTCAAGTGATATAGAATGAAAATGACTGTGCAGCAGACACATACAACTGTCTTTTACAACTCAATCATACCGTTCACTCACTTGGCAGAAATGAGCCAATACATTGACTAACCTGAACAAACAATATCGGATATCAGTTTCTCAGCATAATTTTCTTAACAAGGTTCAGAAAGCGGGTATGACTGTTGCGTGAACAGCTGAGAACGTCAAATTAGGTCCAGCCTAGCAAGTATTTCCAGCAGCAGACAAGTGGCAGCCGATATCGGTGATCAGGTGCGTGTTGCAATGTGAATACCTGCGTAACCAATTGAATGTATCCAGCTGAAACCATTAGGGGCCAACTATGTTCTGCTGATAAGCGTGATAGAAAAGGACATAATACATTCTACAAAAATGATAGCTGCTGTTTTGGTTGTTCAATACTGGAAGAATATTGACAAGAATATGGGAAAAAACAACAGGAATTGAAACAGTTTTTTAAACAAATCTACCGCAGACAGTAGGTGCACATATTTGTTAGCCTCAACTTGATTGACAAGTACTATCCCCAAGTTTATCGTTTGAACAATGTGGTTTAATGCCACATCGTCATTAGTACGTTTCGTCCTATGCATCATACCATCTTACGGTAATCCAACTGATAACACTGTGGCTACTAAATTATTCACAGGAGTGTTTTCACTCTCACAATTCGCATCAGTAAACTATGTGTAGAGGAAGACATGATTCCGTTTAAACTGTGTTGCAAGTTTTTTGGTGTCCAACTGTCTGCATCCACCAGTTTGTGTGTGTTATCCTCCGTCAAGTAGATTGCAAAAGTTTGAAAAGTGCTTAGGTTGACGTTTTTCATCTCTTTTCACTGGTTTCTTCTACGTTTACTCATTTGTTCTGTGCATAAGTTTTATTCCAGTGACAATTTTGTATGCGAAACAAACTTGTTTTCAAAAATTCTTGGTTAGTTTTGTGATAATTGATACCCTCCACGAGTCGATGGGTGCTACCTCTGTGGTGAACAGCAACAAATGTCGATTAGCTGTAAAATGAGAACGTTTCAATGCAGACTGAATTGTACAGTTTGCATCTTAGAATTGACGATACTTTCTTAAGAATATTTACTCCTTTGAAACCATCATCTTATTCACAATAACTGCATTCCATTGACGTTGGCTGATCAGCTTTTATTGTGAGAATGTGGAAAATTCAAGCACTTTACATTCCAGTAGAAATTTACTCGTAAATCTCAATCATTTGTCCTAGAGCTTATATAGCGAATATATTCTACATGAAGTTCGAACATATGTCTACAAATATGCTGATGGAATAACGATGGATAGTCCTTTGTTCAGCAAGCTAAAGAACATCGTTTTGGGTTAGCAAGACACTAAGTCTAAAAGTTAGTTGGTTACATTAAATTTTCCTCAAACCACATTGGTTATTTTCACAATTTTGATAAAAAATTTGGCGGACTTTTTTCAGTGTTGAGTTTACTATGACAACATCTGGTCTATCGTCAAGGAAAGGAAGTTAACAGAAGCTTATAGTGTCTGGACGTTTTGTTTGCTAAAAATGAGAACAGCACAAAACAACGTTTCACTCATCACATGACCTGGAACTTCGATCATTTGCCTCGAAGACGTATAACCTACTGTCTGGGATGAAAGTTATATCCTGGGGCCAGATAGATATGTGCTACCAACAGCCTGAAAATTGAAGTGCAGTTTTTAATAAAAACGATTCTGGCTAATAGCTCAGTAACATTCATAGCAAACAAAAAGGGTCATAGACAGTTTCAAAAAGCAGATATTTCTCAACCTGCCCTTCAAGTGTTATCGGACACCGAATGATGTACGTCAAGCGATACGAAATGTCTTGAAACAAGCTTATCTTGCAGATGGTTTGCATCCGCTACGCTCCATCTGAAATTGGGCCCTCCAGTTTCAGAAAGTTCAGCTGGTACAACAACTTCTGACTTCTGAAAAGGAAGGCTGTCCTCTTTGAGCAACATTTTACGAAACACAAATTTATTCAATATTTCGGAGTATCAGGACCATAATGTGAATCTTCAAGACGAATATCACTATAGTTAGTATTATTGTGAACTAAACAAGATGCAGTCTTTAGTGACTGTAACATCTTAGCCGTATTTATAGTCCATTGGATAGCGAATTTCAAGCAACTTGTTATGTAAACAGTTGACAGTCTATTGTTCCACCAAACGAAAATTTTATTTTAGAATGGTATCAAAATAGATGTAACGATAAAAATCCACACACACAGCCATTCAGAAATACATTGGAGGGACTGACTCAAGTATTCGTAAATTCAGACATTGCATCTTCTGCCCCGATTCAGTCTGAGGCTTGAAAAAGTACGGTCAAGTCAGGGGATTTCATTGGCTTGATCTGACTTGCAAGGTCATGTACCAAAACATACTGGTTTATTCCAATTGGAATATTTCTGTTGACAAATCAGTGAACGGTCCACAAGACAGAAGGAACAGAAATAGGGTAGAATTCATAGAGACATTAAGCATACTTTCCGTAGGTAGTTATGCAATAGTTTAAAATGAACGAATGTCTAATCATCATATTGATGGTGACGAAAACTGAACGAATCAGATTGGATTAAATAGGTAACATGGTGTACAACTAGTGCAATGGAAAAGTCATCAGGATTGAACCAGTGATCGATAATAGGCATTGTACATGATAAGGTTGATATAGAAGACAGGCTAATTTTCTGTCTGTTCTCCTCGTGTCTGTGAAACTTTTCCATTCTTCCGTTTGCTCCCGCAATTTCTGTTGGAACTTTTGTCAACAGCAGCTTTTATTTTTCCCCTGTCATTCTTTTGAACTGACAGACAGGACTTTTAGGTGAGTTATAAAAATTAACTGTGACCAATGAACTCGATAATTTTGGTTACATGGATTTGAATTACTCTAAATGAATGCCATTCGTCTTAACACAAACTGCTCCATACAAAGACCAGCATATTGTAGGCCCGCATGCGTATTGTTGAGGAAAATAAACATTCTATACAAAGTTATCGAATGGTGTGACCCAGTTCGTGGATGGTGTAATGCTAAATGATCGGTAATTAGTAACTGCTGGCCGTAGAATCTTGAACAAGATCTTGAGGGTTGCTCGGTCAACTGTCTGTTATTTTCCAGAACTCATTATCACGGACACATAACCATGGAATTAACCGATAACCGAAACTAAAGTTGTTCGTACGACTGTCGTCAGGGACGCAAAAACGAAAATATGGTTCAGGTTGGATTTTATTAACCAGTCATTGTAAATGGAATTAGTTCATCTGCACCGCTGTGGGGGGGGGGACAGAAAGGAAACAAACAGGAAACAACGATTAGTGTGAACTAACAAATTCAGCCGCGTTAGTGATTGAAGTTTGGGATCTTGGACCTTTCCGTGTATTGAGAATGAACTTAATCCAACAGTCCACTCTACTAATACTGTTCACAACCAACACAAATCAATCCATTGTTTTTAGGTTTTCCATCGTTTCATTTTGATTAAGAACGTAAAATCATCTGGCCTATCGGTTTGTGTACCAAAACGATTATTGAACGCTCAGTTTATAGAAATGCTTACTGAATAGTCTTTCCTAAATTACCATCACTTGCACATATCCACACCGAATTCGGCTCATTAGTGTTTCCAGAAACTTATTCATCTGGGTTACAGCATCAGACCGCGTATATCCTGGACATTCACTCTTGTCTCTAACTTTCAGTATGCAAGACAGTCATGGACAGATGGACAGATAGATATTATGATTTATTACGGGAAAACCAGTTGAAAGATGCGTCCAAGTTCGCTTGCATGAGTATATTATTATTAGCAATACGCTTTCTCATCTGGAATCGCAAGGTCCATCCAATTTGAATGGCATACACCAACTCAGCAATTGATGGTCACGTGTAAGAAAACACTTCTGAAGGGTTCTCACTGAGTGCAGCCAGTGTAAATTCTAATTGTCAGATGGTAAGCAAATACTTGTTTCTAGTTTGCTCCCTCTACTCAGCCTACCACACTAATGATTGCTTGACGGACAGTAGCATCACAAACAGCCGGAAAGTCCCTACAGATAGATAACCTTACATCGAGGTTCATGAACGAGTCTTGTATGTTCAAGTTGTCGGATTTAGAGCATGAACTCTGAAGTAGGTTAGTAATTGTACGACCTCACCACAATGACCATCCATTTCAAGAAAGATGATAAATTTACAACGTACAGAGCATTGTGCACAAATGTGAAAGGTTCTAGTGATTTCCTGGCTTTACATTTCATTCGAATGGTGGCACATTTAATCATGAGCTAAAAAGACAATTCATTATTCAAGTCGCGGTCTCACATTAAACACAACCATCATATCTTGAAGTGTTGGTGACGCATCCGATGCTTTTCGTTTCAAAACAAACTTACCACAAGTTTGACAGGTTCCTTGAAACAACTAGGCGAATCTAGGCTACCGACTTTCGACACACTTCCATCTGAGCGAATTTATCAGTCCACAAAATTTCCCAGAAATTTTCAACCTCATGTCATTAAGTGCATGAGAGACGAGGTCGAGCTAATCTGAATTGGAGATCTACAACCCAGACAACACATCCCTGAAATCACTCCGGCACACATACTGTCTACTCGGTTGCAAGTAGACTGCCGACTTTCTATCATTCAGCAATAAACTTTTCTCCTTAGATGACCTCCTTCTTTAACCCGTGCTGTCACCTACCTGATGTTTTCAAATCATCCTGCCACATTTCTATAGTTAATCGTAACTTCTAGCATTGTTGTGTCACCAACATGAATAGCGAGTGTTCGTTCACATTTGAGTCGCTGATCAGCACAGTTTTCACTGACAGAGTTAAAAAAGTCAATCAGTTGACTTTTTTGAAAGTTTCTTATCCCTGATATTAAGGATTTTAACTTTTCTTGTGAAACGTTGTACATCTAGTTTTAATTGACGTCCTATTTGATTAACGGTTCACTCACTCCACTATCCTTCAGACATGTCATTGTAACAGAAGTTGCCACCAGACACATTGTTAAGTAGTTGAGTGAGCGCGATCGAACTATTACGCTGTTTATCATTTTAATTCACTTACTGGTTTGTGCGTGGGTAATCGTGGCCATAGCAACAATAGTTCACCTAACTGATGACACGTGTAGCGGCAGTACGCGAAGATCAACGCGTCGGACCACGAACAGCTGCATGAGTGTCATTTTGTATGTTGTCTACTCGAATGACACGGCCAACTTTTCAACTACCCATCTATGTTGTCAGAAAAGGCTCAATGGCGACTACATATTAGGTTCGCTCATGGCTTGGCATGTCAATCTTTGGGTACTCCTCCAGCATGTGATAAGATAGACAACCTATTTGTGGTGCGCACCATAAGCATCGTTGCGGTTTGAAAAAAATTATGTTTGGTAGACCATTACATGCAGAACGTTCCCATTGGTTGTGCTGTTGTTAGCTTTTTAGAGCTAAAAGTGATATAGCTCTGTATGTTTGACTGAATTCCACCTCAAGTTCACACAGAACTCGTAAGAAGTCGTTTGTGCAAATCTGGCGTTTTCGGCTATTCCCACCAGCTTCATACATCAAAAGCAATACACGCAAGTGATACACAGAACACTAAAACCAGTCATACAGATGGGCGAAATTGGATACGAAGAGGACTAACCACAGTCTCGGTGAAGATGTTCGTGGCGTTAACATGGGGAATGGCGTGTGGCACGGCACTTTGCTGACAGTGTCAAATGGTTCACTACTGAGCAGGTTACAATTGGTTTTGGATGGAGGAACAAGGGTGGTAAAGAATTTGTACAAACTGCCCTCGCGTTCACAGGCATAGCACATAGGGTCTGATGGGGACAGTTTCACTCACTGACAACACCCACTCTGATCAATGTGGCGTAGGGTTAACGGGCACTGCAAACACTTCGGTACGCTTCATCCATACCAGCCAGCTCAATTGTGCTTTAAATGCGGTTAATCGATCTGCTGAAGAGTTATTTTAAAGGGTGTTCAAAACGCTGTGTGTACCAAAGTGATTTCAGAGATGTGTTGTCTGGGTTGTAGATCTCCAATTCAGATCAGCTCGACCTCGTCTCTCATGCACTTAATGACATGAGGTTGAAAATTTCTGGGAAATTTTGTGGACTGATAAATTCGCTCAGATGGAAGTGTGTCGAAAGTCGGTAGCCTAGATTCGCCTAGTTGTTTCAAGGAACCTGTCAAACTTGTGGTAAGTTTGTTTTGAAACGAGAAGCACTGGATGACTCAGCAACACTTTAGGTTATAGCGAGCTGTATTTCCCTCGAGGCAGTCATTCACGGTCGGCACATCTACAACAGCCCTTGCCCAATTGCGTGTCTTCAATCTGAGCACTTAATGTGTTGTGTCACTCAAGAATGGAGGCAGTACCGTTTCGGCAGCCTAATGCACACACACACCAGAAGCCAAATTCAAGAAATTAAACCGGTCTACAGCCTCTGTTTTGCACACTAAATGCTGGTAGTTTTCTGTTCAGGCCCATGTAAGTGTAATCGGCTTAATGCTGGATTGTATTGTATTATCATCTTGTTTAAAACAGGTCAACAAATTTGAAGCCATGTTTGTCAAACAGACGCCACAGATCAGTCTCTATTGGTCAGTCTAATCACAAACCTGATTAGCTCCACCATTGGCTGGTAATGTGCAGTCGGTCGGTCGATCGAACAGGTAAGTTATTGCTTTATGAGACAACGGTTCTCTCAAGTTGTCACTATAAATAACCGACCTCAGATGTAGTGGGCTCAAATTTGGTGACCAAACAAATGTCGATTACTCGTAGGTGGGGCGGGATACTGCTTCCAGTGGTCTTCCTCATCTTTACTATGTTCTGGAGCCCAGTGAGTACTGATGTAGTAGCGAACGGAATGTGGCAGGGTAAGTGCTGGCGGAAAAGCGCACTTTTCTTTTCAACATAAGTAATAGTTCTAGTTAGATCTTAGGGTTCTAATATTGCTTGGAACAAAGTGTGAATTTTGAATAAAACCTTGTTTCAGTGAATTCACCGGCATTGCGTGAACATTGAATCTAGATAGTTTGAACATCATTAAATCCATCATTTCTTGGTGCTTTGCATGACCTGTTGCTGGATGTCTCGTGTATTTCGTAGTCTGTTGACTAGTAAGCAGGAATTTGGTAGACAGAATTTAGCTGCAGCTCAGGTTTCGCATTTAGATGGACTCTTATCCAGACCTCTTGAGAAGAAACAATAGACTGGAACTTGTTAGGGTTCATTAGTGATGAGCAAAACTTCCGTGACCAGGTTTCATACTCCGGTCTACGGAAGAGTGTTATATCCAAATACTCAACTACATCGACTTGCGATCGACGGACAAGTTGTTCACTTGTCTTGGGTGAGTAAACAATTATCCCGTCGGTTCCAGCTGATGATGACGACCAGGAGTCTTAAAGTCCGTTCTATCTTCCCTTTTCGAAATGGTTGGCTAAGAAATAGTTTGACGATTGATAATTATGTCGTACCTAATCCGGAATCAATGGCGCAATGATCAAGACAGTTACTTCATGGAAGTGTAACCGGAATTCACTTATCGTGACGAACCCTTCCAGGTGCAAAGGCCTGTTCTAACGCCTCTGGTAGGGTTAGACTGTGGAGAAAGTTCCACCGTTCCCAAGCTTTGTGTTAACTAAATTCATGAAAACATCATGTGAGTTTAAAACGTGAGATTCCTTTTGTTCGTCAGTCGCTGGCATAAAAACAGGAGATTTTTCAATACAAACTGCTAGTAGCAACAAATGAATAAACCACTGAAACGGTTCCGCGCACTCGCTCATCAATATTGTAATCAACTGCTTAATGAGCAAATTGATAACATCAGCTTCTTTTCTGCATACAAAATTGAATGATGATGTCATATTTACATCGCTTCTCTAGTCACCATCAGCTTCGTATTACGACTACATAGCAATAACTTGAACGGTTTAGCCGTGTTAACTAGGTGACTCGGTCACTTCGTTTGTTTGGCAAACGATAAGACTGAAGTGTGAGATACTTTCCTTGTGTACGACGCTGCTGACACAGCTAAGCAAAATGCTCAACATACTGTAATATTACTGAATTGCCCCTTCATCTTATTTCAGATCTCAAGAACAAGATTGCCGAAGTCATCGTCGGTAAGTCAACAATTAAGTAGATGTTTTTGCGTTTCAACAGACTAAAATAGTTGAATAAAGTTATCAGTAGATATGGATGTCAACAACAATTCAACCCGCACATCATTATCCTGAGACAAAACGCTGTTCTTAATTTGTAATGCTGAGTAGGCATTAGAATATCAACGTCCGTCAGCAACTGATGAGTGAAGCTCTGTAGAATTTCAAAATTTGCGAGTTAGGGCTAATTACAAGGACAACAAGCTATTGATCACCAGTGGATTTGTAATATGCACTCAAAGAACGTTTTGTAAAACAGGCTGAGCATTTCACACATTTCATGATTCATCTATGCTCCGGTGTTCTAGTTCTTCTAGATATCATGGATGTTTCCATGCAGCATTTTTGGTCTGGTTGCATATTCGCACTATTTGACCAGTTCACGCTGCAACCAACCGCAAAGGTTTCAAATTACCGTAGTAGTAATACTTTCGCTCACAATCATCCCATCACAATCGTTGTTCATATTGTGATGGATGACCAAATCGGAGACTTGATTTTTTCAACACAACGGAACATCTCGATGTCGTGGTGGGATCTGGTCGTAGGCCAAAGCAAAATGGATTGTGAACAACACACGTGACCGAACCAGTCGTTGCTTATTGAAAACAAGCCAACCGGAGAGGAGTAGTAGAGCAAGTTTAACAAAAGAGAGTGTCACCCAAACACACGGAGCCTGACAGAAGTGCATACAACGTTTAAATACAGACCCTCAATACTTGTGAGCTGGAAGTCTGGTTTATAAAAGCGAATACGTGATTGGCGGAAAGAACGTGTGAACTGCACAATCAAAATATTTATATAATTGAACGACTTTCTACTGTAATAAGACCAATAACCGGATTGATTTGTAACAGCTTGGCTACTTGCATCATCCTTGTAGAGGCCTCCATTTTGATACAAACGTCCTGTTGAAGTTCACAGGATGTGCGATTTAGGATCTGCTTGGGTCTTTTAGATTACGCAAACGAACTTCTGAATAGAGTTGTATCCATAATCTAATTGGAAGACACCCTTCTTGTTACCTCTAATCTTGAGTACTCGTTACGTAATCTGGACGATTGCTGTCAGAACATCCACATCCATCTTTTTGTCCGTAGGTTGCAAACTGAAGATGTAACGTTAGATTCATGTTTGATTTTGTGGACTGTCGAATTTATTAGATAACCCCATACCCAAAGACTGTGCGGTAAAAATAAGATTTAGCGATCAGACACTTTGAACAGTCTTTGCTTCCAGTGACCTCACAAAGTTTGTTTGACATAAGAAATTGAAGGTTGTTTCAGCTGTTGGAGTGTCCAGTTTTTACTCGACGCAAAAACCACAGCATATACCGGTTTGTCTCTGTATACGTTCTCTTTAGAGGAACGTAGTAAAAGGTTTTGTCATATGCGGTTGCATATAAATATATCGCTTTTTTTGTGGGACCATCAAGTCAGAGACAGCCAAAACCGTGATCGAATAGGCAACTTATTTGCGGGGATCCTTAAACTGGTTTTACCAAACTAGAGATCCTGCGGTGAAGGATTTTGTAAAAACGATTAAAATCTGAGAGTCTGAACGAAGGCGACCTATTTCGTGATTATTTTACAATGAGATTTCACGAAGTCGTGCATATAGTATACATTCTTAGTGCTATATGCAATGTGTTTACCGTTGTAACGATGTGTGCTTCGTTCCACAAACAGCTTTCATCTGTTTTTAATTTCAGGTGGCCAAAATCATTCCGATGTCCCAGGTAAGTTGGCGTCTTTCTGTTTACCTGTTAGGATGCATTCGCGCATTATTATGGGCCTACCCTTCTACGTTAACAGTCTCAACAACAAAACTAAGTAGGCTGTCATTGTAATCGAGTTCAATTCAGCTGATAAACCATAAACTACACACGAGATATGATTATTCTAGGTGGCCATACTCTGACCGGTCCCTAACACAGTCAACAGAAACAGCTGCACTCGGTGTATCAAAATAATCTTGAATCACGGTGACCGTGCATTTTCATGCTGACTGTGCTCAGTTTACTCATCTGTAAGTTTTGAAATACAGTCTGAAAAGAGCCGGGAAGGTCTGTAGATCAATTCTCTGCAAAAATGAAGCTCTCCTATATTTAGTGACAGCTCCCTTGTTCAGATGAAAGTTTTTGTTTGCGTGACTAGGAAGGAATCAGTACCTCCTTACTTCCACTTATAGCTCCGTTGTTTGCTTGCAAGATTTAAGCACCATGATCTTGAATGTTTGAATATGGACGTAGCTGTTTTTTGTGGTTAGATCCCTTTCCCTCTGCTTCCTTCTTCCCACTTCCTCTCTAGAGTTTGCTTGTTTTCTCCTTCGTGGTTGTATGGCAGTTATGCATCACTGAGAACCGTTGATATATTGCTGTCTCTGATGGTGATGATGATTATGATGGTTATTAATAGCTCCATGTTTTGCTCACAGTACTTTTCATCAATAGTATCTTTCTCCTGATTTGATGTTGAGTTTTAGTTCTCAAGATTGTTGGGCCAATCAGTAATCTCCCAACATCACAACATACGTGGCCGAAACGTTGTGTTGGAACATTCGGCTTCAATTCCTCACGGAATTTAGTTGACTGCCTCAATTATGCCGAGGGGTTAAACAATGTCAATGATGTTCGAATTGCTCGGTTGCTTCAGGCTGTGTCGATCTTGCGGATCACTGAACTGTTGGTTAGAATTAACTGGACTGAGATTGGTTTGGTGTTGAAAATCAGCGAGCAAACTGAACTTCACTCATATGAGCTTATAGCTATATGTTCAGGTATACTCGTTTCTTTTTTGGTCGTTGTGAGATTGGTGGAATAGTGATCCCGGCCTTGGCATTAGATTGTAACATCCGATCGAGGTAAAGATTCACAATACTAGCGAGCTTCACCGTGAACCAAGTTGGAGTGTGAAGTTTCTTTTCAAAGTGGGCTAGTTGAAATGTCTTCGTTCGGTGTAAAATCTGCCATCAAGTGTGAGTTGATTTCACTTGACAACGATCAAATCCTTCGCACTGAAATCAATTAAGATTACTCTACGGTTTATTACGAATTGTGTATTAATATTCACTATTGATTATTACCGGGTTTTGCTACAATTAGAAGATGAAGGATGGTCATTCATATTTTGAAATTCACAGCAAGCGTTCTGTTCTATCCACCCACACATTCGTTCCAATTATAGGGGAATTAGTAGACATCCTTTTGAATAGCCCCCTGAGTTCATCAGATGTACAAGACGACCTGGAGAACCGTTTAATTTCGGCTACTCATGCCCGAGTCATTCACTTGGCAGTTTATATCATAATGGTTGATGAGTAAGCCAAGCTAAGAGCAATTTATCACATAATTAATTATATGGATGTAAAAACAGGGTTGTGGAGTTTTAAGTAGTCACAGTAGGGACGTTATAACCGTAGATTCTGGACAAATTTCTCGAGATCACAATGGCGATTTGTATAACTGACCGAGTCAGTCGACTATTTAAACTTGTAGGTGGTGTCTGTATATAGGGTGGTGCAGTCACAGCAGTCAGCAGAGAAGAGTCGAGTTTCGTAAAAATGTACCCACGATGATGAGAGACTTCACGGCATATGCGTAAGAACACTGGCACGAACGAAAACATCCGCCTGATATAGATACTTTGCTGAGCTATTTGCAATGCTCTCACTAGGTTTGACTAATCGTGTTAAAACCAATACTGCAAGGGGTAACTAGATTCATTGTTTGATTATGGTTCGATTACCACGGGATGTGTGCGAGAATTGCGATAAATTGAGATTTTGTAGCCAAATTATTGTTTGCCACACTGTTCGTCCTCGGCCGACAATGGTGAACAGTTTGGATCAGAGTGTTTTGGTAACACATTGCAGTGAAGTTTTCTTATTGCCTCTAATTACACCGATTAAGGCGGGATGAAACAACAGGTCAGCTAACCGTAAATTATGAGCAGATTCATATTCAGTTTGGGATTAACAATTTGGCTTGCTTGTCAAGCAGCTGAATCTCGTTCGTTATTGGGCTGTTTACTCATCAGTCTTTGTCGATTGCTTATCGGATTCATAAGTTTGTCTTTTTCCCAAGACTGAATGGGTAGCAAAATTTATTCAAATATGTCTGAATAATTGTACACTATGTCATTCTACTCTACCCTACAGTTGCGCCACAGAAACGTTTCAGAAATTATTTTGGCTAAATGGATTTGCTGACTGGTAATTTCCGGGCTGTTTCGGTCGTTCTGTAATTTGAAAAAAAGTCCATTAGAATTGTTTGTAATTTGCACCTAACTGTAACACACAATTGGTAAGCATTTGTTTACTATCCAATAAAAACGTAATTTTTACATGTCTTCTTCTGCCCGTACTATTTTCCGCGTTTAAAAACAGTAAATTTCCAAATGACCACAAGAACAACGAACGGTTGGCACTGTTTTATCTGTTAACTCAATAGCCATGATTTCTATAAGATGAGCTGTAAGTTATATAATGATCAATTCATCCCTATTTGCGTCCCCATATTTAAATTCAAGTGTGACCTGCTGGTTGCAATAAAACGCACTCGGATCAACCGTATATCATATTCTTATATTAACTGAAAAAGGGTCTAAAATCACCTGACCTACACAACAGATGCTATCGATCTTTTGCCCCAAGAAGAACTTTCTTAACATTAAAGTTCTTTGCAAAATTACATGACTCACCTAACACATTATTAGCAGAGATAGGCTGCTTTGAAAAGAGAAATAGATCGCCAACTATTAGGATCCACCGCACTTGCAGTTGTGGATTTGTACTATTGGTTTTGAGAGAATTTTGCACGTAGCTGATGGAACATTGCACACAACACAACATTAAAATGCGGAACACTCTGGGACAGAAGTTTTCCTCGGGATTGCACACTGTAGGTCTAAAAACCGCCCTACAAGCAATCACCTACGACACATGCTTTGTATTGTTTGCATGGTACCAGCCTCTTGGTGAGTTGTTATCAGCTGAACAGGTCGACAAATAAATTTAAGCTTAGTGTTCAGTTATCAATTGTTGAAAAGAAACGAAGTCATGATATATCGCAAATTACTCTTCCCTATTCTGTTGTAGTGACTAGAGTTAACTTAGTGTCTCATACTTTTCAATCGAACTACTCATCTTATTTGAGTCAGCACTGATTTCTTTGATGCAGCTGTGCTGAAAGATAATAACGGAAAGCTTGCATAGTGAATTCTACACCAAAATGTATCCACTCAGGCTAATGCCGAACACTTTATGTTGCTTGAGAAGAAAACGGTGGACAAACATTGTCACTCTCGTGACTTCGGCACACCAACACACTGAAGTCACTCGTAAATAAGTAAGCCATTCTGTGGAAATCCAACGTCGGTCGGCTGGACCTGTCAAAATACTGACAATCCTATGCATAAATAAACCTTTGTATCGCGAAGGTTAGAGCTGTTCATTTTCTAAAAAACCCTACTCTCTTTCAGCTGATATGAGTGTCTTTTACTGCAACAGTTTTATTTATGTGCTCAGTCCTTCACAAACTCGACCCACCTATCTGTTAATTTCTCAGACGGACCGGAGTAAGAACTACCACGCAAAGTGGAATACCTAGGCATAGTTTGATTGAATTTATAGTAAGCTGAAGTGAATGCCGCTCACGTCCCCTGGTGAGGCAGGGTGCTTACACAAAAAACCAGTTCTATCTACGCGTATTTGAAAAATGAAGGCACCTCATGTGCAAAACACACAAGAATGGCGCACCTCTGCACTCAGATTTTTGTATGAACAACCCAGCTTGTCCTGAAGTTATTCAGTGGCTAATGAGCACTTTGGACGCTAGTTTCACCCAGTTGCGTAAAAGACTAGTCAGCGCACGTCTCGGAGACTTCACAAGCAAGTTCTGTGAGGCAATCCTGTCGATATTTAGTTAATTCATTAGAAGCACAAAAATTTCCGTGCTTTCGACTCACTGCTGTTATCACGGATACCGACGGATTAGTTAAACTGACCCCTTGAAGGCATCCGCTTTGAGAAACCTCTTCAGTTAATGATGGTATGGTGAATAATCCTTTAACGCTACTACTAGTTAGAATACAGAAGGAAATTAGAACACCAGAATATTTCGAAAGCTGTGCATCCCTTATGCGAATCGCATCGCTGGGCTTGGGAACAAACATACGTAAGTAAAATTAATACTTCCAGTTCGAAAACCTCTGGCTACATACACAACCACTTTTGTTGATAAAAATGTAACCCGTACCAGTGACAACTTGCATAACAGTGATATTAGAAAGTGCAATTGTGTTGCAAACTTTTGACCATAATATGAATGGTGTTAGTACCAAATATACAATGGTTTCCGAAGGATTTTTTTCACCTAAACAACTTGTCACTTAACGCACATTGCTACTTTTCTAAGATCCCGTAAAATATTTAAGACAAACTGCTGCACACAGATAGATTTCTGCTAGTTACTCATCTGTTATTTGACGGTGTCTTCCACGGACGAATTGACCGGAATCTACCCCGTTACTATTCTGTTTCTGTGAACATTCTCAAACAGTGCTCAGTATTGTTCGTGGGAAAATATAGTACAAACGGTAGTCAGGAAAGTGTCTGTCTTTTACAGGTAGTTCCGACTGGTAAACGGCCAAATTTTTATAGCACCAAGGGTAACTACATATGTGTAATTTAGACGTGCCTCGATTTTGTTTGCCTGTTTGAAACAGGTAAATTTTTATGGTCTTATCTCTGGTCCGAATTGTGACTTGAATATTCCGTCATAGGGATCATATTTTATCACACACACACACACAAACTGTTTGAGTTAATTTTAGGGGGTTTGCGAACAGAAAATAGGTTGTTTTGTTATGAGCAGCCCGCTAACCTTTACACCAGCAGACATTTGCTCAAGGAAGGTTGAACGACTAACGTGATGGTTCGACTTTTTAATCTGTAATTTCTTGCACTTTTTTTGAATTTCTTTGAAAACCTCTAACTACCTTCCATTCTTTAGTTCAGTAAGTTGAACTATAACTTTCTCAGATATACGTGGAACTAAGTGTACGTATTTAGAGGCACAGTGTTTGGTTCATCTTCTTAATATTAGCGCCGGTCAATACTCACATTCTTCCAAGCTGACTCTGCTTGCAAACAAACGTAGCCCTTGGTTATGACCTCAAACGGGTAGAACTATTTGCCATACTGAAAAGCAGTAGGCAATGTAAACAACTCAAAGGAATACTTTATCGACAGATGGCTACTCTGAGCAATTCACTGAGGTCCACAAAATGGTCGAGATCAATGAGCGTTTCTGAATGGTTCAAAAGGAAGACATTTCTTTTCGTACCATTCTGGAGAAGGACCTAAAACATAAACTGACGTCCTCACTATATCGTTACTGTCAGGTTATTGTAGGTTCTCTTGGCTGCTGGTTAGGCTCTATTCTGGCAGAATTCCTCGTGACTAGCATTGGGATAAGACTTTCCGGTCTAAAATGGCACTCCACAGTAAAAAAATACACAGACAACAATTTGATCGTCGATGAGAGCGCGGAGGGTTATACACAGTTGTTCGCAACACTAAACTGGGCACACCCGGTCATCAAGCCAACATTAGAAGGGTAACATAAAAGCCAGTCACCATTTCGAAGCCAATTTTTGGGCCATAAATGCAGCGGTTGCACTATCAGTCCATGGGAGTTGAAGACTTGGTGATCAGCGCACCGTTTTCTGTATCTTCTACCCAATAACATGAAAAAGAATCATGGTGCGCACCTTATTTTTGAGAACAAGGAGTCTCATCACCAACAGCAAACTAGAAGAAAAGGTCAATTTTACTTACTCCATGTTGAAAGAAACCGGTTATCCCGTAAGATTTATTGAGAACAATATGTGAAAAATATTCCTCTGTGCATGACATTTCGTTTTCCAAGTTAAGAAGTAACTAACTGCAACCATTTCACGAGCTGGACATGCTACCCAACTTTGTCAGTATGCCGAGAACTGCATCACTGATGTCATCGTATAAGGACCAAGGTGATCAAATCGCATTCCACCTGCTTTGCAATTGATGACGTAGTTATGATGAGTGTAGCATGGTAGCGGGTAGCTTTGAGAAAAATATCGTGGACAAACTGTCCGCGCTGTTGAGTTGGAGAACGTGCTTGCAGGTTGATACTTAAGGCCTGCGTCAGAGGGATGCTGCAATCTACAGCATGTGAACAGTTCTGAGCGGGTTGAAATAACCTTTGAACCCAACCACCACAAACTCTCAAAGTAGCCGACAAACGCTTTCATCGAAGGAACTTGAACTGAGCGCAGTGTTCTACCCAAGTCTTCTCCTCTCCCGCACAACAATACAGCGTTGCTCTTCCTCAGGTTCCTGCACATGTAAACCTCAGCCAGCATTTTTGAACCTAACACCATGTTCAACGGTCAATATCACTGTGTCCGGGACATCTGCAAAATGTGGATTACCTCGATGTTGTTTGAGTGTGTGACGGTACATCTGAATCCCACACTAGTCTACATGACATTAATGGCTCAGGATGTTAAAAACGTGAGTTATGAATCGTGTCCTCGTGATCAGAGTTATCAAAACTACATAGACGTTGAAATGCTGCCAAAAGTACAAACTCCTTTTCATAGTTTCCACTGGCTTGCAGAGAATGAGTTGTCTATCTTCTATAAGTGACCAACTCGATGAAGACAAACCCAACTCACAAAAACGCATCAGATGGCAGACTTCCATTGTGTAAAGTGATTACCAACAGCAAGTTGACGTTACACATCCAACAGTCGCGTCTGCCTCCATCTCAGTCTTCACGCACGGTATGTGAATTGACTAAACTCTCTGATAACCGGTCCTTGGTACTCGCTGAGTGATACCGAGGTAGCGTAACTTTGATGCAACCGGGACGAATTTCAGTTTGCAGATAAACGTTTAAAAATTGCCCCCTGAAGTTCTAGGTTTAAAGTTTCTGAAGATTTTATGAAAATGATGGGTTATTGTTATACTTTAAGTTGAACGTCACCCATTCAGATATACAGTTTGGCTAGCTTACTTCCAACTGAAACACCAGACTAGAGTCTCTCTATTAGTAAAATTCAATAGTAGTAAATATCCTCATCCGGATAGCAAATTGCATTCCCACTCTCACGCAGAAGCTGATATCATATGTGAATGGTGTTCAGTTTGAAATGATCCGAATTCCCGAACTTATACTGCCCGTACCTACTGAAAATCGAGTATACCATTTCGATCTGGTAAAGCGGGAGAAAAATTTATCGTTTAAAAGAGGACCTCAGCTACAACCGTATATTTGGGTGCGACACTACTCCGGTTCATAGGAATGCAGTTTCCACAAACACACTGTTCAACCGGATAGTTGGAGTCACCGAAGTTCTCTGAAACACTATCACTCTGGAAGATACGGCAATCCTCTAAGGCAATTCCATGGGATTGTAAGAATATAGACACCTAGGTGCCAACACAGCCAGTATAAATTTATGCACTGTTGCCCTCTACCTCACACTATACACAAAAATTAGCCATCGTTCATATGCTGAAGCTAGCCGCTATTTAACATGTCTGTCGCACCTTCCCGAATGCCAATGCAGTTTTTCAAGATGCTACTTATGAATGAATGGAAATATCAAGTTTGATCGATCGAAACTGCTTCTGACTTCGACCGGTTATTACAAGTAGCATATCGTGATAGGTAGACCGGCTTTACTGCCCAGCCTGATAATCAACGATGGGCAAGGGAGTTGAAATTTCAGGTTTTTAGTGAATCGCTCTGCTCAGATCATTCATATACAGCTCTTAGCCCTCGTATTCTGAAAGAGTTGAAATGTCAAGCATCATTCACTTATCACTCATATTTACCATCCGAAGTTTTTCTCTTCTTGCAAATCAATTACACAGGTGATCGGCACAAATTTTCGCCCTTAGAACAGTGTTACCTCATCATTACCCTCCTGGTGTCATCTATCCTTACATCGTCAATGCACACCTGTCTGACAATTTATCTTGTAAGATGAAAGACAGATTACCTTGAATTCCAGGCGTCGTAAGCTTAACTGGAATATTCACTCTCGAAAGAGGCTGGCTGCAAAGTCTATCTGAATGCGAACACTGCGATCAAATGTGAGTGATGGTCAACTTGAAAATACAGTATTCCACATTGTTGACCAAATAAGCTGTTAAATCGCACCTGGATATTTAAGATAGTCTACACAGTAACAGGTGCTCGACAATTCTACCAACACCAATTCATGTGGTCGGGTTAATAGGAATTTCTTCCAAGTCTAGATAACATCAGAAAATACGAATTTACGGAATATTACTGGTACAATCACAACAAAAGTGTTGCCTTAACATGGGCGTGAATTAACTGAATAATCGCGTTATACAAATGAAAAAAGGTGTTCAGAATGGAGCAACTAAAACCGACTCAACAAATAATCATCAGTCAACGGGAAATGTGCTCACCAAAGCATCCAGACAAAGATGAACGGAACTGATTGTCGAACAACAACAACAAACAAAAGTTTTATTAGCTATGTATACTAGGAAGAAGGAACCAGTCACTTTATACGTGCAGCGATGGTACAAACTTCATCGTGGTTGTTCACACAACACGTAACAAAAGGCAAATTTAAGAAACTAAGCGTGATTAAAAAAATGAACATTCCTAGTGATACCGAGCATAGAACAACAAACTTACCATACGAATTTCAGGAAATTCGACGTAAGATCTATAGTTTGTATTTTGAGCATCGCTTACATTTGACTACAGCTTTCACATTTCCACGAACACACCAGTCAGCCCTTCCCAAAATAAATCACAAGATTCCTGTTTCCATTATGCTAAAGCCCGTTAAGGGTGCATATAACTGCCGTACCCAACAGGTAAATGTGAATCATGTTTGTAGGGGGAAACCGTGTAAACCACTATGCCTGTGCTTGCAACACAGGTGCGACCGATTTGTCTCATGCGGTCGCTTCAACTCGTTCTCTTGTCGATAATCGCCATATTACTGCGCATTCATCAGTAACGCATCTCTAAGTGAAAATCAACACCGACCTAATAAGTATGCGAGTGGAATTCGCAACGAAAAGAAATCCTCACTACCGAACTAGCGCAACGGATACTAGGATGTGAACTTCAAACTCACAATTTCAGAAGTCCGCTTTATGTTTATCGCCAATTGTTGGCGACGTTATTGGTGGCTTAGTTGTACATTCAAATATGTACTAAAAGTTTAGAGGACTAGTTTTTTTACTGACAGATGACTCGAAAGTGGGTCATGTAGATTTAACATAAGAACGATGAGGTCTCTAAATTTGAATAATTTATGTTTTTCAAACGAATTCAAAAATACTTACCTTGGAGTTTTCCTTCCACAGTTTCATGTTTTTTAAGGTATTGTTACGGAAATAGATGGTACGAAAAAGATGAAAACTGAATCTAACGTTCAACGAAACAGTTGGGAGACAAATGTTACGGGTTGTTAGAGTTTCGTTTATTCTCTTCAGTCACATAAATAAAATCATCAGTTACGTTACCTGGCCCATGATAACTAAATAAGGGTCGATTTCAAGGCAGTGTTATTGGCTGCATCAGGAACTTTTCTGCACTCAGAGGTGATCGATTCTGCGTGGTCAATATGGCTTCAGTCAATGACACCAGCTTCGGGTTTCGATTACGTAACAATACAATGGAGGGTATCAATGAGTCAACCAAATGTTTTGTAGTCAAACGATGATTAGCAACGCAAGACAATGTGTTCCGGCTTAGGCGCTGGTTTGTACCATCTTTGCGGTCAGTAACCATATGAAGCGTCGCAAAAGGTTCCTACATCTTGTCCAAAGCTTGCTTCATCGCATGAGTAGAAAAAAGGACTTTTGTGTTTTTAAACATCATTCACAACCTGCTGATAAAACTGCATGGTGTTCAAAAGCTCCTGCTTCCTCTACCACAAACCGTTATGACCGGAACTACCGCCTGACCAAGTTTTGATCGCCTGCTGAGAAACCAGAAGTAAGACCAAGGGTTAGACAAGACCTTTGATGGTGTCAACAAAATTATGCCCTTGCACCATTCTTACGTGTTCAATTAGCTGCGGTGAGATGTATTCAATTTTTGGCGGTGTCCTACGTGACCTTTTTGGACAGCGTAATTTGCCTTTTTCTCCAATTTGCTTTATTAATTCGGTCAACAACTGTATTGCGTATTCGGAAATATGACGGCGGGTTCTGGCCTTGACCTAAAATGAGAAGAACACGACTAGCACTCATGATTCGTCGCACTTTACATATATGAACTACCTAAATATGTACTCACCTAGAGGGGTTATTGCGATTCACTGCTGCTTTTGTGATGGTGGTGGAGGTGATGCTCGGTTTGCTTTGGTATCGATTCGTTGCACCATCTGATGCACCACAGTTCCACTGATCTTGCAAGCTAACAAAAAACCCACACTGTTCGACAATTCACTGAATTTTAGTGAGCATATCAATCTTTGGTTGGATTTCGAAATCCTTTGGTACACCAAAACCCAATGAGCTGTGTTGTTCAGATCCCTAAGAAAATACAGCGTGTAAGCAACGGAGAACTTCCAGTGCTTGTCTACTAATTAGTGTCACTTGAAGTTCCCTGTGAAAAACTCGACAGACCGAGATATGCCAACATTTGGTATTAAAACTTTGACATGAACAAAGAATGGTCTGGGTTACACACAGTGACACTCGATAGAGGATGCTTCTGAAAATTTCCGGGTTCTCAGACCGACCGATTTATTAGCTATGATACAGGATGGAATGTCAGTATATTAGGCCGAGATCCAAGTCATGGCTTGACAACCGTTAATTTCGGTAGTATGTGAGCTTCCGTTCACGATTTGTCCCGATTTGAAGATATCTTGTCTAAACCCCGAGGTATTAATAAAACTCTGCACAGGATTGGTGGGGTGCAGCGAGAGATCGAAGCAGCATGGCCAATGGGAGCATAACTGATGCAAAGTTTACGGACTGGAAAAGACATGTCTGCACAAGGTGGAGTGTGCTGTGGGCGGTTTAAAATTCGTAGACTATTCTAGCTTCGCATGATTGACAAAACTAACGTTGCAAACTGGAGAATGTAGGGGACAAGTGTGCATACGATTAGCCTACCAAGATTACGACAAACACATCCGTACTAAACAAGAAGTAAATGACTGACTGCAGTAATGTGAAGGCCGAAGTACCTTCGCTTCACGGCAATGTTCGTAATGGCCAAACCTCCTATCCGTTCTTGAAATCAGCAGTTGATAATGTGATTACCGTGTACTCTGGTAGACTGTTGCAATAATTATATATACTCAGATTCTGGAACGATGTCTACAGTTGATGACGGTCCCTTTGATTTTGTGAAATTATCGACCTAACTGTAAAATTTTAGTTCAGGTTGGGTAATGAGATAAACGAACGGTAGTATAATTTCAATTTGAACCTAATGTGAGGTGAATGGCGCAGTGGTCGACACGGTTGCCTCATGATTGTAATGGCCGTAGTTCAAATCCCGGCCGTGGCAAGGATATGCACTACTGATGAGCTCTAATGAGAGCAAAACTCGAGTCTAGTGCTTTTTTCCGAGAGAGAGAGAGAGAGAGGCTGGCTGGCTGGAAGTCTATCTGAATGCGAAGGCTGCGATCAAATGTGAGTGATGGCCAACTTGAAAAAGAAAATTTGAAAGTACTATTTATAGGCCCGATTTAAAGGAAGAGGGTGGTTCAGTCAATTTGTCAAAGTTAAGATGCCTTAATTCCAGGTAAGGAGCACATCGGAATGAAATATTTAGGAAGTGTTTGAGTACTGAGAATTAAAAGCGGCATTAATCATATCTACTCTTCCATTTTTCGCGTTCGCATTTTTCATCAGATGATTAGTCGAACACCTCCAAGGAATGCACGGGCGGTGAGATTCTATATGCAGCAGGGAATGCATCTGTGGTGACCAGAGACTGGAGTACATTGATCTTGTCACAATGAATGCATTAAACAATTTTGTGTGGCTATTTCCGCTGGAGGTCGGATGGCACAAAGTAATTATTATCATGCACCACCTGCAGCTTTGTAACCAAATGACGGAGAACCAGGCGGATTAATCGGAATAAAACTGGCGTGAAATCCAGTGACTGTGCCGAATAGCAAACGTCACATTGGATTGTTTGGTTATTCCATTGTTGACTGATTGTCAAGATCGTATCTGATCAATCGTACACGTAACCCCTAACCGGTACACACGCGAACAACCAAACTGAATCGACTTGTCAATCATGACAGTTGGGGGGATCGAACTCCCATTTGGTGAATCCGGACGACGAATAAACGGATAAAACACTGGAGGGTCTACCCGTACTGTCAAAACCGTTATTGGTCCAGTTTCCTCATCAACGACAAATCTGATGTCCGACTGTCGTTTTACAGTAAGTGTCAAAATCCTGATTGAATGTGTACAGAATATTACTGGATTTTGAGTCGAGTCGGGTTTGATAAAAACAAAATGGATGTGACCCTATTTTCTTTTATTCAAACGGAAAAAATATAGTCAGTAAATTAACTCGAATAAATGAATAACACTATACTGCCGCGAATTCCGTTCGGGATCCTGTTATTAGCACTTGGGTTAGGACTTACTAACAGTTGAGCGCTACTCACATTTGATCGCGGCTCTCGTATTTAGATGAACTGTCTAATCGTCTTTAAACCCAAGTGAGCATGAAACTTGTAGTTCGTTCTCGCAAGCCCTCTTCCGCACTGGGTATTTTTATGTCGATCTTAGTGATTGCGATGAGACACTCCGTTTTATTACAGCGGAGAAACTTGTAGTGAAGGTGGGTGTAGAGTTCTTATCGGACTATCTACAGCCAATTTAAATAAAAGAATACCCACACGAAAACAGCAAGAAGGTGTCCATTTGCAGCCAGGAGAGAATCTACACTATTTTAGACCACTATCCAACTGTATCACTTGTAAGTCTCCGGTTGCAACCTGAAGTCAATTTAGAGGCAGTCGAGTCATTTCATTTAAACACTAAAGAAAAATTGTTCGTGACTTTTGTCGATCGCAAGTGTCATCAGATTATTGTGATGTTTGACTCATAGAAAGGAAATAAGTTATTCTGAAGCTGAAAGGTCTTAATTCTTACTGCCAGTTAAATAACCAAGTTTTATAGACTCACCAAATTTCTTGCACGTTCATTTTCTCGGACTTGTACAGGTTGTGAGTGTTCTCAAACAAAGTTAATCGAATTTGCTGCGTCTACAACTACACATAATACGAAGAGTGAAAGATATCTCATGACTGGCCAACTTCAAGTGAGTCATTTCAATGCAAAAACCTATCTGTACGCCTTTTTTCTAGACCTAATATCACCCAAGTGGGTCTCCGGTGTGGATATCAGCTTTAGCCAGCACCAGTTAACTAAACATGTACTCACATGTTGCAATGCTCTATGTTTGGAAATCAAATATATCACGTTTGTGGTTTGTGACGTGAAGGTGTCCAGCACAAAGTAAACTAGTCAGATCACGTCTTCTATATGTACTGACTTCCAGCTCCGCAGTGACCATAAAATTGCTACCTTATATTTGTACCGTCATAACATTTTGTGCAAGTTTGGAACTATTCTTTTGTGGACAATTCTGTGATTGTTCTCTTGATAGTGGAACTGTCTCGTCAACAATGAAGTCTCTGGTTAGATGGCTAATTGCAACCCTATCTACGAGTTTGAGGTAGTCAAGGTGGGGAAGAAAACTTTACTTGGGAAGTCAATTTCGGAAGCACCTGGTAATAGGTCAATCGTGAAGAAATCCTGGACAGGATTACGTACATGCTAATGATTCCGAAAAAATGGAGTCGACACAGACTGTTTCACACAGAGATTTTTAAGTACATATGTTTCGACGGATCAGAAGGAAACTAAATAGTGGGCGCATGATGTAGAGTTTTCAGTCTTTTTGGTACTAAACTGACCTAATCACTGTTGCATGCCAATTACGTGAATCTAGGACTGATCATCACGTACCCAAAAGGTTGAAACCGTCATTTTCATATGAATCATTTTTGTTGTATTCTTGGTGTCGACGACTTCTTCAGTTTACCATTCTTATGTATTCCTAACTCCTCTTCAGCTTGCCTGAGTCAAACATATGACAGGATATCAGAATTTCGAATCATTGCTAGATACTTAAGAGTTTAGGGGGGTTTCATGTGTACTCTAAAGTGGTCATGTAGTCTAGTTTCTTGTTTTCACATGGTCTGGTTAATGTGGACATGTATACGCACCACCCGATTTATTTTGTGTTTGTGTTTATTTATTCCATCAGATATTGAAGAGTATTTTTTTCCACTAATTGCTCACATGTTGCTCTGAACTTACGAAATCTCTGTCGACATCAAGTAAGTATATAATAACGTAAAATGGTTTATATAGCTTACAGAAACACAGCTCATAGTCGGAACCGGTGAGACAAACCCGGCTTTGGAGTATATTAAATTTTGGTAGTTGTGATATTCACGCGGATATTAATCAAGTTGGATTACAGGCTCGAGCTCTAGGTCACTTCCCGTATATTGTACCTATAGATGTTGTGCACGCCGTGACTTCCTCAAAACGACGACAACAGTTCGCTTGTTGGACATATTCTTTCCAGTATGCAGCTATTATTCGTTTGCGTAAGCAAACAAGTGTTGACCTGTACATTCAGTTTCTGGTTAGTCGCAGACGCTCGCGTCTTTCGGATTTGTTCATCTTGTCAATCAATTTGAGACTCGTATTTTGCCATTGGATGAGATGAAAGTTTTTCACTTGTAGTTAACAAATCAGAAAGGTTTCAGTCGTTTTATATACAGAATGCAGGTGTTCAGAAAATCAACCAGTGATCTTCTGAATAGTGCCTACCATGGCTTAAACGTACAACGTTTGGCACAGTCAACACATTCAATAAAGATGTTCACGATCACTTATTTGTTTTAAGTTTGAAACATAGATTTTCCTTGTTCCAATTCATCAACACATCAAAAAAACAAACGTTATGAGATCCTAACCGTTCGTTTAATTAGTAACATAATGTTTCATTATAAACTATTACAAGGGTCTCACACATCATCACACAAATTCCTCCAAAGCGATGGGTCTCCCAGAAATTTTTATCTTACACATTTGTGCAGCATCTGTTCACGCCCCTCTAAGAAAATTGGATTCATATGTGATCTAATATATGTACGATTTTAGCACATATACTTTAATATATATTCTTCTGAGATACGCTGATACGAATGTGTAATGAACGAATCATAAGATCAATTCCCACGCACTGTTTGCACAGGAGGCTTATGCCTTCATTTTGCTAAACTATGTAAATCCCAAATGTGAAAGATGTATGGTCTCCGTTAAAAATAAATTAGCCATGTTACTCCGAACAGTATCACGTAACGACCGTGTTCTCAATTTTTAATCAGTTTCATAAAATGGACCAACCGGTTTGAAAAAAAGCTATACTGTGTTGCCTGCATGCAGAAAACGTCGAAACCAGTCACTCGATTTTCGGAACGACATGTTTCCATGCCGGAGTTGTTTCAGGTGATATTATTGAGCAGTTATTTTTTGTGTGCATGCCTTCAGGTTCACCTGTTTCACTCAAACGATCATCGACTTAAACAGTTTTTGAAATCATTCGGTCAGCTAATTTTGCAGTCCGTATTGGTATGCAAAATGATACCAACAGGATGGCTAAGTCTACAGAACAAACGAAAAAACAAGAAGTCTTCAGTTTATTAATGAAGAGCAGCATAATGAATAGTATTTTCTTTCACATCAGTTCAGATCAGGTTTCACAGGTAATAGTTTTCAAATAGTTTTGTATTTTTGGGGAAATATTGACAAAATACTGTTACATTTTCTCACTGTACATCACACTGTTGGACAGGTTGTCTCTGCTGTCAATATCAGCTCCAAAATTACTAGTTCTTGTGACAGACGGTTGGTTCCTTGTTACCCTGGTTGTTAGTTGCTTACTGCACGGTATCCAAATGATATTGAGTCGATTTTGGATTACGTTAAGGTGGAACGCCGTTCTAACCAAGGCTATGGAAGCATATCATACGTTCTCATGGTAATTGGTCATTTCGAAAAGTTTGTGAATACTTGTTATGTAAAAATTGCCTGTACAGTAGACAGATTAGCGTCATATGCATCGGTAGCACTGTGAGCAAAAACAATCATTGCACACAAAAACAAGTTCGGAGCGCCACTTTTGTCGTCGATCATTTCGTGCACTGGAAATGCCACTTGTAATCAGGTTGCACTCCGTTGTTTATTCTCTTCTTATCTCCGGTTACTTGCGCAACTAAATGCATGCCTCCTCCTGAGTACTCACAAACACTATAATATATTTCATCCTCATAAATATTGTGGTTACAGTGGTATATTTTTAGCACAGTTTCGCCTGAGTTTCGGCACAATATGAACTGTCCTCAGTTCTTCATATCCTTTTCGTCAGGAAGTGCTCAACTTTCTGAGCGAATAGTGTAACTTGAAGAATGCAGACATATGAGAAGGCTCTGTTATTGAAATCGATCCCACACTAGTGATGAAATGTACAGTATCCAACCAAAAGATTTACTTTGGTAATTGACGAGAGTAAAACAAAATGTCAACATCTCGCGACGTATGTCTTCTCTCTGTTTCGACTAAATGGATTGAGGGAACTCAGTATCTTGAATTTTTCAGACGAGGACTCCCTGTATGCAAAACTCGCATATTGAATCAGTTACTTTCAGGTCAGTATAAAACAACGGTTGGACAAACTTTGATAGGATTTTACAAAAACTGTGGTCGCAAATCAATTTCTTGTGTATCTTTCCAAACTGCTTTTTAAAGAGAAGCTCCGGGTAAACAACGTGAACTTTGTAAAGATCATTAATTCTCATCTCTAGGCATTCAACATAATTGAACAACGCAGTCGGGACACAACAACGTTTTGCCAGTTTGCTTAACAACATATCATCAGGTTGCTGGATCAATTTCGAAAACCGTATCTGAACTACACTTCAAAAAACCAAAGCGATTATACTTCTGAACTTGTAAAATTGACTACCTCGTGGGTGGAGATCAGCTTTTACCACATGGTAGGCGGCATCCGATTCGGATTAGCCTGTCACAGTGACCGAAGCCAAAGGACGCCTGCGCTTATCCATCACTGCAATTGGCTTGCGCTGCACCAATTGCAGTTCCAACAACACACCACATATCCAGTGTAAACCCGAAGGAATAAGACTGGGAGGTGTGCCAGTGGGGCCTTTCTGTCCAGCCGGCCAATGCTGGTGAGCCAGTTGAGTGGCTAATGCGGAAAGGAAACCCCTATCTCTCGGAAACTAAACAGAGAGAGGCTGCAATCACGAGATCTACACTGAGAAGAAAGATTTTTGAAGTGTAATACAAGAAGCGTTGCAGTATAGG
>QNGE01001875.1:112303-129088 GCA_008508345.1 Paragonimus westermani
ACTGGCGCAGACCGGATTGTGGCGGACAGCTGATCATAGAACTGGTCCTTTGTATCATCAGTGTGACACATAGTTGGACCAAAAACACTAACAAATGTAGCACACTTACCTCGACCGAGTCGCAGATGCATCGACAGCATTCGGGGGCTGATGCCGTGCGGTTCGCCTATCATCATAGCATTGATGCGATCAGCGACTGCAAAACAAACACCATGCCCCCGAACACCGTCTGTCGGGTAGCCTATCCAGTAGAAAGTGTACCCGGCACCTGCTTCCCGCAACTTACCTTGGTCTGCAAACCTTGTCTCACTCAAGACTGCTATGTCGACTCCATACCGCTACAGTTCCATCGCGATCAGGGCGGTGCGTCGTTCCGGCCGTTCTGTGGCGCTGCATCGATCCGGCAGAGTGCGCACGTTCCACGTCCCAATCGTAAGCGTCTTGCGTCCACGGGCCTGTCTCCAGTTGGTCTTCTGGTCTTCAGTTAAACCTCAACCTGATGTAATTTCGTTTGATCAGGTTGACACCGAAGCGAGTGTGAACCATCCTACTGCCACCTCCATGGACAAATCGTACTGGTTTCTTGCAAAGTTGGTTGATGTCTCGTATGATTTTCTGTTGGCCTCAAAGCGCTAACATTAGTTTTTGTCCGCAGAGCACTACCGAGTCACCAAGGAGCTCACAGAAATGACTGACCTAGTCTTTCTCAAGCCAGCTAATGGCTCTGGCTTTGTTACAATTAAGAAAGAGGATTATGTAACCAGGATGAATGTGATACACGGAAATTCTGACTAGATGCCAGGCCGAGTAACAATATCCTGGTTGAAAAACAGATATCCCGAAATCTGACAATTTTGACGATGCATGGATATATTTGTCAGATTCAGTGTAAGAAGCTGAAACCAGCAAGCACGCAAATACCGCGGATGAGAGGTTTACAAAAGTCTACAAGTCGGATATCCCACTATGACCGATAACATCCATGAGCAGTTCGGAATACCACAAACAAACGAAATAGTTAGTGATGACCTTTAAACCAATTCGTGAGTTGCTATCCCCCAATTGTATTCATCGTTCTTTTGTGCTAGCAGAAACTTTGGAGGACAATCAGTTCACAATAAGTCCAGTGAGTTCACAGTTGACGTGTTCGGTTGACATATACTCTTTATTTACTAAGGTACACCTGCGTGAAACTGTTGAATTTTCATATGATTTCATTTCCAGTCAAAATGCAAATTTAGGTATTAAATCAGATCTACTTAAATATACCTTTTTCACTTGTTCAGAGAAGGTTCCCTTTGAATTCGAAGGTTTCAATTATAGACAGACTGACGGTGTAGCTTCGGGTAGTACATTGGGTTCCATATCGGTGGAAGTATGTTTGAGATCGTTTGAAGGGTAATTTCAAGTAAAGATTTCGACTGTCCTGCTTTACAAAATTCCCGTGGACGACGTTTCAGTTTTTACCGATGAATCTAATTTTACCCCCATTTTATGACCATTTGAACTCCGTCCACCCGAACCTCACTGTATCTTATGAAGTGGAGACTCATCATTGCCTGCGGTTCTCAGACATCTTTATAATCAGACGTCAAGATGGTACATTGCACCGAATTGTTTATCGAAAGCCAACATGGAGTGGAAAATATGTGAAGTGCCCCAGTTTTGAGCATATTGTTTATAAACGAGCGCAAATGAAAACGCTTCACACAGCCAGAATGATTTGCGTTGCAGATCGATTGGGGAAAGAAGAAGAATCTATTACGAAAATGCTGCCGGCTATTCTGAAAAGTTCGTGGGTATCCATAGTAAGAAGAAGGAACCAAAACTGACCATCTGCAGTGCGGAGAAAAAGGACATTTTCGCCAATCCAACTCAAGGGTGACCAACTGACGAACAACATTAGCCACACATTGATGTCGGTGTTGCAGCGTATCGATCCAGCTGCCCAACTGCGCGTTCTACTTGGCTTTCCATTGCGGTCAGTCTGTCTCCTACGTATTATACGTGTTGACAGAACATATCGGCGCTTGCATCAGCGTACGACCTAGCATGTCCCTAAATATATATATCAATTACAATATCAAGAAACGTCATACCGACTGTAACAAGCTCGAAGAGCCCGACATCATTCAGTTCTGAACACATCTTAGCAACCGGTCAGCCAGTTGATCCTAACAAATCGTTCAAAATATTGTTGCATAATCGCCACCCGAAAGTGTTAGCTATTACTAAGTCAATGCTAATCGAACAACATCGACCAGTTTTGTGTGCACAGAAGGCGCTGACGCAATCGAACACCTTGCAATGGAACTGGTTACACTACTAACACGCAAAAGGTGGTTGGGTGGTTCGTCTAGTTGTTGTTATTATGTACAGTTTGTATAAAATCAGCTGGTTTTACGTTGACGACTGATGGAAGTAGGTCGAAATGTTAACATCTCGCGACATGTCTTCTCTCTGCTTTGACTGGAGTAAGCACAACCAGGTATAGCACTCTCAGTAGATGTACCATCAGATCTGTGAGCAATAATAGTTTGGGACGTTTGGTAGCTGAAGGTCATACCGTTGAAATTGAACTAGCTTTGTGAACACCTCAGTGAGTTAATTTCGTCTATGTGTGGTGCGATCACCCACTGGTCAATAAGACGGAAATTACTGATGAGTAGTCGGGGATTTGATTCATTTTCAAGTTGACCATCACTCACATTTGATCGCAGCCTTTAGCAAGTGGGGCTCCTCAGATTAATGTGTCCGGCACTGGTGCAGAAAACTAAATTGTATACAGACGACGTTTTTACACAATATAAAACGGTGCTTTGGCATGACCAGTGTAACACACAAATGGGTTTCAGCTTGTCACACAGTTGCGGTAAGTCAGCCATCGCATTGGTCAATTCAATTGTGAACCTGACTAAGCCCACCATTGGTTAGTACAGGTGTGGTCGGTCAGTCAACCAGATGAGCTTTTGTTCAAAAGCAGACACTCACAATCCGGTACTTAGCAAACTTTTCTGTATAAATAGGCGTTCTCAAATGAGTCTGACAAATACTTAATGTTTAAAAAGTATACTGTGGTACCGTCGATGTCTAACGTTTGTACGCGAAACTGCATCGTGTTACTTCTAATTTCTCTCAGCCTGTGGCCTGTGTGGATCCCGGTTACCGCAGATGAAACAACCAAATACAGATGGCAAGGTGAGTCTTGTAGTTCAGGCCTTTTGATCTAAGAACACTTTGTTCTGTGTACACCACTGAGATGATGTGATAGTAATACGGTTCATATGAGTATGCAAACTTTTGAGCAAGCCTTTACCCGAAAACATTTGCAAACGGTTGGTTCCAACAACCACAGGTAACTTAGCAGACGGAAGGTTTGAAGTCGGTGGATCTCAAAAACACTGCTGAACTTTGGAACCGGAGCCCGGTACTGTCGTGAAAACTTTGAAAGTGTGTTCGAGACCAGTGGTTCGCATCCACTAGGGATAAAGGAAGATATAAAAAGCATTGTCTTTACCGATCGTACTGCCTTCTTCCTTAGGCGGAAATCGATCAACCGTTTGTGATTGACGTGCAGATCGATGTGGATGAGTTCGAAGTGACATTGGATGCTTAAGCCAATCATCTGCCTTGTTCGCGCGTACTGTACATCACAGAATACGCTTCATCTGGTTAATGCAGTGCTGGCCAACAATAGGGATAAGATACATAAACCCGTATCATCCGGACATTGTACTGTATAAGTATCACTGTTAACATCACCTCATTTCAAGGGGGCTTAGCCATCCTTAGCTCAGCTGAACACAACTTCCGTGCAACGTATTCGCATCCACCGTATGGGTGTGTGGTTTAATTTGGTCTCCATAAACGACCGATTGCTTGGTTCAGATAACATGAGATATCTGTCATCTACTAAACGAGTGAGTAGTACCCACAATGTGCATGGCTCGGCTTGTTTGGAGTGTTTAATAACTGCGAAAACGAACCATGTTCGTTGACACATTTTTTGACCTTGTTCACCCGCAATACTCTAATTATAATTAGTTGTGACAAAAAAAACTGTGTGTAGACAGATGATCTGTTGGTTGCAATGAGACTTCCGTTGTACATTCTTTTGTTTTAGGGACCATAAAAGCCTGCTGCATAGCGGCGCGATATTTCGTGATTACATGCATACAGACCTATCACGGGTCCTTTCTTCCAAGTATTTCAGTATTACCAGTTGTCTACACACTCCATCTGCCCTGGCCCTATAATGCCGCCTGGTCAAACAAAATTGGTCTTCAGAAGTCTCATATCTATGTTCGAGCTCTTGAAGGAGTCCAAACAAGAACCTTACCCCAGATTTTATCATGCATCCCGCCTACATCTTTGTTAAGGACTTGGTACTCAAACCGTTGCACCACCTGAAGAGGTGTTAGCCATCGCAAACTTTCCTGTAAAAAGATTTGTTAGTACCAAGCTGATTCACCTGAAGAATAGTCGCTTAAGACTTCCTCACTAAAATAGATGCTTAGTGCAGTACGATTAATGGGCCGAATGATCAAATATCGCAGTATGCTCTCCGTTAGTTAAATTGCTGGAACTTATTATTAATGTAAATAAAGACAACGCTATGTAAAACGTGTATTACGGAGAGTGTCACGCGAATGGTTGAAAATGATAATTTAGCGATAAGCGCTCAAATCCACCCAACTTTTACTCACCATTTTGCCAATCCTAGTACGAATCAACTTTAGCAAAGCGGATTGAGTGACTCACAGTTCTGCGCGCTTATTTGATACCTTGATTGACGAGTTCTATTCTCTGCTCCTTACTATCATTGACGATTGGCGACGGGACTGTTGTTGGGGTGTCACAATGCTCATGTTTACAACAGCTTCCACATGTTGACTTGACCGATCATCTAGTTGTTATGCAGTCTTAAAGCTGGTGCGTACGTAGTCCACGTTTCCAGTCACCGGGGATCTATTCATGTCCAACCGTCACGTAGAAGGTAAGTCTGACTGAAAAACAAATAACGATTGTTGGTTCATATTACCCACCTGGCCTAAGTGACAGATCGCTCTCCCCTATTCTTCTGTTTGAGGAATACAGATAGATGTTTCAACTAGTCCCTTTCGAAACGCACCTGACACAACTCTCACTCATTAACAGTTATCAGTAGTACATGGTCTTGCCACGACGTTCCAGTGAGACAGATCCCGGTGTAGTATTTCAACAGGTGATTTAAACCAACTTCTGTAACATATGATTTCAAGTTATGCCCGAGGCGTTTCATGGGATGTGGATGTCTTGAGAACTGAATCTAAGTTGCCGCGCATTATAGGAAAAATAAGGTTTGTCGCGTCACTGCCACCAGCGTTCATACTGTATAAATTAGTACAACTGAAAACTGATTGGCACACAGTTGATGGCACTCAGTTCCGTATTACCCTGTCACACAGGCCGAGGCCAGAAGACGCCTATGCATAATCGACATCACAAGTGGCTGGCGCTGGAACACTTGCGGTTTCAATATAATACCACGTACCCAGTGTAAACCCGTAGAAGTAAGACCAAGATGAGCGTCAGTATAAGCCTTTTTAGTCCAGCACGTCAATGTTGGTTAACGAGATATTTGGCTAGTATGAATGAGAAATCTTTATCCCTGTGAAACTAAAATCGTACACCCTAAGCTGAAGTGAACGATATAGAAAAGATAAGCCACTACGGGATTGTGTTTGTGAGCACTAGGCAGGATTAGAAGAAAAACAGACATGAATTCAGATTTGCGCCAGGAACCAAACAAAATCTTCAGCACACAGTATGTAAACAAATTTGGAGAAAACTTAGCATATAAGGTCACCTTGACCCAGATTTTTGAAAGAAGGTGTGAGTACAAAATCAAAAGGGAATTCGTCCGTTTAAAAATTTGAAACAGCTCATTCCCTTCGGAGGTTTGAACAAAACCGTTAGAAGAGGAAAACTAGCAGATGCGAGCATTTCGTATTGGTTCTTCAGTATCCTCAGTAGTGTGAAAGGATATATACCCAAGTGGATGCAGAATTCCGTATTATCGGATAACGGCAATATCGCTGAAACACGCAAGACACGTCCTAACCACTGGTCATGCCATCGATCCGGCTGGTGCATTTAGAATCTCATTAGGTCATCCCACTCCAAGATTCTTGTGGTCTGCTGAAGCTGTTGTAATCAATCGGCTGAATTCGGCCCTGTGTATTAGGAAACAGTTGTTCGTGAGCCTGATCCTGCTCTGGGTTTAGTGACCTTTCCTAACCCACCGATCGACCATTCATCCCACCCACCCGCTAGTTGTTCGATGTAAAGGAAGCCGTTTCATTTTATTGTAAATTTGGTACTGAAAAGTCAACGCCAGTTCTCCTGTTTTAACGGTTTCGTTCAAATCGAAGAGGGTTGTTGTTTGTTACGAACGGACCATCTATAAACAACTTACTTGTGACTAAGGTGCTCGTCATCTTTTCGTTGACGATGTATCATGTTTACGTCGATGACAACAATCCGAAACGGCCAGCGCAGTCACGGTCGTATTCAGCGCAACGCCATATAGTTACGTCGTTATGGCCTATTGCATCTTAAGTTCTTTGTGTACCGTGCGGTTGAATTCACGACCTTGCAACTGTTGCTCACTGAAACGGTGGACGCCCATCCCGTTCAAAGCTATATTATTCTGAAATCAAAATATGCATTACGACACGAAAGACTCGCCCGGATAGCATCCTAGTTTCGCACCTTCTAACCATCGGGATTTCGCCTTCATACCTTCAACTGCTCCTAAAGCAGCTGTTTCTGAATATTTGTTGGCAGTCCTACGGGCGACTGAAAGTAAACGAAACTGACTGGGCATCAACATGGATCCACCCTCGTCCGTGTACGCAAGCCGAATTACCTCAGTGCGCGGAAATATTTCCGCCGACCGAATGCCCAAAAGGCAGCTTAAATCACACATCCTGCTAATACAGCATCAACGTTTCAATGCCGCTGTCAGGTAAACAGGCAACCTTGTTATCCTTTCCGGGCCAAGGTTATTCAGGAGCGTTTTTAAGACGTCTGAAAGCAACAATGACCTTCGCACTTCATGAAGAAATCTATCGACAGACTGTCACCTAATTGAGAGGCCGTTGCACAGATGCCCACCGTGTTCCCATCGACGTGTGTTGCAAGGTAGACGTGGTGAGTCTTCCCAAAAATGCCGAAAGAGAGGAAATATCTTGGCTGTTTTGATATCCGAGGTAAATATAGCTACCTTATTCACGAAACCCGTGATCGATCGTTTGAATTCCTCTTTGCTTTGAGAAAGTACTGCACTACTATCTGAAAGAAGCGGCATGTGCACAAGCGAAATGGGTAACCGATTTGCGGTCGCGAGACGTTGACATTCAACAGACGGCTATCCGTCCGGTATTCACCTTGAGCACCTTCCTCAATTTCAGAAGAAAAGCTCTAATCACTGAAGTCAAATGTAAATCAAGTAGCGTTGATGCTAAGACACAATCATTAATTACCTCGGTGAAAATACCGGAGTCATCACAGTTAGATCCGAAAGATTTTGCCTTCACCGTCGTACATACATGCAGCATTCTAGTCAAAATGGCGGATATGCAAACTCACCAATCACCAACCACAATGTCTGACGGCTTACGGATGGTGCACATCGATAGACCCTATCTCGAAGAAATACAGCAGATGATTTGATTTACAGCACTTTTCCTGTCTTTGCCAACCTCTGGGGCTGGCCTAGTATTCGCACTGTTTCTGGGGAAAATTTGTTTCTAGAACTTCCACACTAAGTCGGTTCAGCAACATTGTAACTGAAGTCTTTTCAGTGCAGCTGAAGAAATTGGCGCTCCGATATTTGTCTGTGCTTGGTTTGCTATCCTGTCCTGTAGAAAAACGTACGGAGTTTTGAGGGACTGATTCCCGATCCTACATGAAGTGAACCAACTTGGGTGGAGTACGTCCCAAAATGGAGTCGCCATGCTTCAAAAATCTCTTCAGGAAAACCATCTTCACTCGCAGCCTTTCCGTTTCGCAGTTGTTCAGTAACTTCTTGTACCTCTGTTGAATTTGATGGCGACAGCAAGTGACGTTTGGGCATACGGATGAGGCAGGCTATTCACTGTCTTTCTGTCAATGCTAGCCAGCAAGTTTAACTGGTTACTACACTGTTGAATCAAACCACTACACTTTGATGATACCTGCCAATTGTGGGCACAACCTGCCAGAGTATTTGCCACTCAGTACTTCACCAGGTCGTGAAAAATGAGAAAAGTGAGTTAAAAGAGTTATGTAAGTTTATGTGTTTTCAGCGACCAGCCAACAATTACATCAACGTATCTTGTCTATTCCACCAGCCGTGCTTGATTCCGCCAGGTCGTTTGACAAACTGATAGACAGCGTTCTGGAATTCGGTCGTCTTGATTCTGTTGCTTTGGTCAGTTGTGGGATCACCAAAGGCTTCATTCTTCTCCGCCCTCAGGCTCGCGAAATTTGAAATGTTGTCCGAACTCTTCTGGGTTCGAACGCCAATCGTCCTGATGACTGTCACTGTCATGTCCGCCTTGAGAAGTTGCTACATCCTATCGTAGCTAGTGGTTACAGGATTGTCATTAAGATGAATGGCAAGTGCACACTGGACCACCATCTCGTCTTTGGGATCTGCAATCGTTTAAAATCCACTTTCTGCTACTGTCCTGATGATCTGCAATAACCAGCCTTGCAAGTATGAATAAACGGTTTGCTTTCCAGCTGCCTATGATCCGTGCTACATTCAGCCCCGCACATCACTCGCGTGATAAGACTTCGCCAGTCTGGTACTGTCGCATCATAACACACTCAAGCAAACTGCTTGTATCGTAATACGGTTGGCACTCGGCTGGAGTCAGGTGTTTGTGGTAACTAACTTGTGGAAAGTACACAAGTAGAACGGACAATCAGCATTCTCACTGACTGCATCAACGCCGAGGGGTTCGAGGACTCTCGGCCAGGCTATTGATACACGCTGAACTTGTGCGCTGGTCGCCTAGAACAAACAGTCGGTCACTCATTGGTGCCAAACAGTTTGTGGTGGGCCGATGATCATAGAAATAGTAATTCGTCCCATCAGTGTGACACCTAGTTGGATCAGAAACACTGAGAAATTTAGCAACCTCACCTCCGCCGAGTCTAAGACACAGGTAAATGGTTACGGGCTGGTACCATACGTTTAGCGTATAATCAAAACTGATTCGGCCAGCGATTGCAAAGCTGACACTGTGCTTCGGATCACAGCCTGTCAAGTAACATATTCAGTAGAAGGTATACTTGACATTCGTTTTCCGCAGCTTACCTTGGTCTGCATGCCTAGCCTCACTTAAGGCTTCGACGTGTAATGTCTTAGAGGCTTAGCCTCTCTGTGATTATTACGGTACAGCGGTCGGACTGTCAGATGCTGCATTGATCGATCAACGTGCGCACATTCGAAGTTACAATAGACAATGTCCTGTGTTCACTGGCATGTCTCACATTGATATGGGGACTTCGGCCAGACTATCTGACTCAACAATTTGAATTGTGGGACAAAATAAACCAGAGGTTTGGGGGGGAGTACTTCACCCAACGCCTCGGACTCAAAAACCTTACCTACTGCAGAAAAGAACACGGACGATATTTGGAAACACTCCAGATCCAACGATCTATAGGTTCGACTCACTTGCCAGCGAGGCGGTAACCCAATCTTGGGGAACAGTGGGTACAATATTGGTGTCCCATTCTTGTGACTGCTGTGCACGCTAAACGTATTTCAATATATGTCAAACTTTTTAGAAACATTGCGGGTTTTTCGATCGTAAGTATTGGTACACAGGAGGTTACGACCAACCGCTAGGTGGTCGAAGTGTTCTTTTTCTGATGTTACTATTCCCAACTCCCACCGTCTGTACAAACACAATTTTGCTTTTTCCGCATACAGTCGTGCCTTGCTGTGTAAACATTACTACACGATCATTAATGCGAGTTGAAACTCTACGAGCGTAGCAGTGTTTTGACTGGTTGCTTCCCTTTGGCCAATCTGGCACCTAAGACTCCGAAATGACCGAAGTCTTATTCACCATGACCGTCCAAATGAACACAGTACACACATCTGACCTCTACACCAAGAAAATATAATGAGTCAGAGAGTTAGTACACACACACGCACACAACAAATTGTTAATTCAAAGGCTTTTATCTGAGCTGTTCTTCGTGATCTAAACACACACCTGCTTGGCCAATGACAGCAATCACAGTGCTCCCGGATGTTGGTTTTGAATAGCTGCAATCATTTCATTGAGAGCACGTCAAGACTTGTGAGCTCCTTAACAGACACTTCCGTTTGATTGTGTCCATGTGGCAACTGTGGTTTCAGTTTCTTTGACATATACAGCACTAACACCCCACTGTGTTTCGTGGTCCAGTTAACGTGTGCTGCTTTGTAATTATCTCCAGCTGTACATCAACGTGCGAAAAAATTGTAAAAATGTTCTCACCGCACTGCGGTACATTTCTATGCGTGCTGTGTTAATTACAGACTCTGGCTTTATCCATAACACTCTGTTGGTCAGTGAACAAGCCTTAACGCGAGTTGTGCTGCCTCCAGTTTCATAAGGTGATCCAGTGAATGACCAGTCTTCCGCATATTTTGTCCATCCAATATCAAGGGCAGAAAAATCATTTTGTCGTCTTCACCGGGTTAAATTGTCGGATTAAGATCGTGTTAAAACATGATATCATCTAATCCAACTCCCACCATGCTCTCTGAACACGATAGTTCGCCGTATCATCCCACACTTGTTTGAGTCATACATATTTGGACAGTTTGCTGACAGTGAGCAGATTGCCTTCTCCCTGTTTGTTAATGCTATAATGCTGTAATGTATTTTTGTTTCAGGCGTGCTCAACAGTTGTAGAGTTCGGTTTCATCATTTAGGGGCCACATGACCCGAATTACCGTACACTGTGGATCAGCTAGAGGAGTCAGCAGGAAACCGGTTGTGCCATGTACCTAGTGTAAGGGACTCCAGGGTCGCATTCGCTTGTTTATCGTTGCTGATATGAAAGCACTTACGGTCTACAACACAGACTGGCATAGTCTCGTTGGTTTGGCAACGGCACTTTTAGGAGCGCACAAATGGTCAGATTGAATTCAGCCAATTGCTATTGCTATGGCCACCGTGGTAGACACCGTTCACATCATTCTCGCATCTACATGTAACCTATACCTGTTCAACCCGTTTACAACAGGCTTATCGGACTTGGCATGCTAATCGACGGTCACCGAGACAATCGCTGAGCGTCTGTAATGTAGAACAGAGTCAAATGAGTCGCCTTACCACTCCAAAGAATTGTTTGATTGACAAGATTTTTCAACAAGCGATCGAGAGTGATACAAGGAAGAGCGAAGGAAAACAACCGGTTAGCGTAAAAATCACGTGAACTCTGTTTACCAGGAAACCGGTGGAAATAACGAGTTACCCTGTTCAACAGGGAAAATTCGGTACTCAGCTAGCGGACACTTTTAGGTGTGCAGCAGGTCTGAGAGCAGCGAAATACCGTATCCGATAATTTGTTCACTTGTGTGGGCGTAAATGCTATGTTTTTTTCATGCACTGATCAGTTAACACTCTTTACAAACTAGCAAGGATCCAGTAGGGCCCCAAGTAGGTTTGTGTACACAAAGTGTATTTCAGCCTAGAACTAAATCCTTGTTCTGGTGGATAAATGTATAAACTACTACTCTGGTGCAAGTAGTGGGTTCGGTCCTGCAGTATAGGTGGTACCGATAAGGCCCAGTTAGCAAGAACACACTGTCCACTATTGGTACAAACTGCTCAAAAAACTCCTGTTATTTACCCTTCAAGACTGTGTTGGATGGTTGCGCATTTGAAGACCAGCTGGAACTGGCTGTTCGACTTCAGCCTATGATACAAGAAGGCATAACAGTTATGGACAGAGGTCGCTGAAATGCCAGTTGATGGACAAACGGACGAGTTGAGGTATTTTGATGAACAAAATGAATTCTGATGCTTTCTACCAATCACCCGAATTTCAGTGGGCAAAAATTTCAAGAAGAAACACTGTGATATTGGGATTGCAGACAGTCTTTAACTACAGACAGCTCGTGGCAAGACTAGAGAATGACGTGTTGAAAATACCTGTTAATGAATACAACTCATTAGTATGAAATAAATACTACTCACCTTTGATAACTATTTTCGCATTCAAGACGTTTTCATGTAAACCCCCTCCAAAAATGGGCACTAGGCTGTAGTTTAGGTCTCAGCAAATCCGATTACGAAATTTCTGATACAGTGTGACGGAATCCCAGACTATTTTTAAGTAATCGACACATTATCCAGCAAACTTACTGAATACCGTAATTTCGGTCTAACCTAGAATACTTGCCTTTGGGGTTATGGACTGAATTTGATGGGACAGTTAATGTGTCGTCACTCACAAACAAATGTGACTAAGCAATTAAGTGTGATTTTTCAATCGAGACTTGTGTGAAGTTAATGACGTGGTGCCGATCCCGTTTCTTCAAAAGCGGAGTTCAAATCCTGGCTGTGGCGAAGTCACCTATTATCGGCGCACTTTCATGATACTGAGCTTTGCGTTTAATATAGGTTGGAACAGGGGCCAGGCGGACGGTTTTCCTAAGCGCAAAAAATGAAAAAAATCACTAAATGGTATGCAAATCATGGAAAACAAATGTCCGATTATTCAAAAGAAATATAGGGTTATATCGGTTTATTGTTGTATAACCCTGCTGAAACTAAACCAAGTGGTCTGACACTAAACCGGTATATCTGTTCAACTTATTTTAGATATCTCAGACGAGCTCGCTCAATCCGCTAGTGGTGAGTTTAAAATGAATGGAATTTTATTGTGTTTGTGTTAAAAATTTTCCCGTAAACTTGCCAAAAAAATATAAGACAGATTATGATGTGGGCAGAGAGGTTTGCCTGTTTAAGATACACAATAAATCATCTTGACTGCATTTGTAACTGATCTTAAACTGGTATCCATTAGATACTGTTCTCAAATTCAAAACAAAAGCTATCCGTAAGGAAAATTCAATCAAATTCAATATCGAAATGTGCAGAAATAACAGTTTAGGAGGTACGAAAAAACACGAGACGACTACACAATCCACGTGATTAAAATATGGACCTATAGGAGAACCATTTTGATGCCCGCTCTTCTCAGTTAGTGCTGCATCCATACTCAGATCCTTACTTATTTTCGTGGACGTTGAGAATGATGACAGATTGAAATCTACAATAATTGTGGAACTTTGAGATACGTAGACTGTTGAACAACAGTATGATCACGAACCAGAATGACGTATTCAATTAACGTAGACGTTACAATTACATCTAACGTGACTAGGCGATAGTTCTTAAAGGCATGGGAATTTCGATTATTTTAAAATGAACATCATTCACACTCGATCGCAACCATTGCATTTATTAAAGACTTTAGGTAACCCACTTCTAAAGGGAACACAAGAACGGAGTACAAGTTCTAATCCTGAAGAGAATGTGCCCTGTTGATAAGTCCTAATAAGAGAGGAACTGTGGCCTAGTGTTTCCTTTCAAACTTAGAATATTACCTTATGTGAATAATACGTCACGGTGGTCATACTATGTCAACCAAGTCTTTGGTGCTTTCGTCTTAGCAAAGCAACTGATCAACCAAAGTCAGGTCATCATCCGTCGGAAACCTATGTGCTATTCAGAATTGTTCCCTCAATTTATTCATGAGGATCTCTATTGACTTCCCTCGATTTGGCTGTTTATCCAAAGCTTTCTTGTAACACAAATGGGTGTTCAAGTCGGCTATTCATATCGCCCACAAGCGGATCAGTTCAGTTTTGTCATTAAAATGGACATACTGTACTGGTTGACTGGATTAGTATGACATAAAACATTTAAATTCCAAATTTATCACCTCACTGTTAGCTCACTGACTGACTACAAAATCCACAGGAATACATAATCTAAAATTAGTTTACAAAACACTTGAGAAAATAACGAGTCCGGGTTTCTCAGAATGAAGTAGGATGATAATGAACAAGGATTTATTGGTACACAACTCGAAGTCACTATGGATCTACTGAACTTCTGTGATCCTTTATAACTTGTGAGATATGGTAAAAATGCCAAGAGATGTAACGCATATCACTAACTGTCTAGACGGAATTTTTTCCAGTTACACCTTGATTTGTTACTGTCAAGTTGTCATAGTAAGATTTCTGAATAGTACAAATGCTAATATTTAGCTCTAGTTTCTTCTCGTTATCCTAGCCTAATAGCAAACTTTGGTCAAAAACTGAAGTTACCAGTAAGATGGAAAACAGAGACAACGAACATCAGTGTGTAACCATAGTGCGCACTAACCCTTCTATGCTTCAAGGCTGATCAATAGTTTAATGTAAAAACTTCTTTCTTATATGGTTATTTGTATTTCTCTTTAAACTTGTTATTCGTTGATTGTGTAATGATTGAATTTTTCGTACACTCATCATGCTCATTGACTATTCTCTTATTTAGAATGAGTGAGACGAAACGTTGCTGTTGTTGTGTCAATATTCGTCTGTTGTTGTTTCGCACTTAATTCCTAAGTAATCAGATTCAGTGCACACACTAAACAAACTTTGTACTATGTGTTTTGATGCCTGATGACACCAATGTTCTTGTGACCACACTGCCCGTGAACTTGACCATTTCTACTAAAAGCCGCAGTCATTTGCTGATGGATTTTTTTTCTGTTCTCTTCTATTCAATAATCTTTAGCACATTATTGTGTGCACAAATACATCTTCTTGCTCATTACTTATTTTTATGAAATACCATCTCTTCGAGTGAACAGAACCAAGTGTCATTATTGCTATTTTTATAACCCAGTCGGATTGCTTGATAAAATCCAAATGGTTAGTGTGGCGGCAAAAGTGTACTTCCACTTTAAGTTCTTTTTTCCTATTCTTAGAGGCTTCAAATAACTATTTTTCTTGACATATGTTTCTGCGACCCTAGGAGAGAATGGGAAAACAGCTTTCTCGAACGTAGTTGAATAGTAGCGAATTTCACCTGAACTCTTCTCTCGCTTTACTTGCTTCCAGATTTCAATTGAATAGTCAGAGCATTCAAAGAATCTCAAACTATTGCTACCAAGTCCGAGATAAGCAGATTGGTAATGAACAAAGGGATGTCATTATTTTCTTGTTCAGCAAACTTTACAATCTGAATTACAGTTTGAAGCAAACAATTTGTGCACGGTCTGTGTCTGCTGACTCGTTGAACTGCCTACCTGTTACAAGCAGGATAATACTGACCGGAACAGATTTTCACTGACTTCAGTCAAGAAAGTGCAGATACATAAACCGTGCCTTATATCCCGATTAAGCGCAGGGCAATAGTTCGAACATCAGAAGGCACGTAGGTAATTAACAAAACCTGTCAAATGTAATCTCCATAACATCCGAAACAGCGTTATATTCAGTGAGTGAGCATGTAATTGACCAAATGGGTAACTAGACAAAAACCATTACAACTTATCTGTTGTCTCAGGTTTTTTTCATTCCCTAATTCTCTTGGAAAGCTGTTTATTTCGAGTCAGATAAAGGATCTTAACGAACACTGGGAACAAATCACCGGGGCTATGAGAGCGTGCTGTGAACGGGCATGTTTCGAAGGAGCTGTTCAGTTTTGACAGAACTGGGTTTCCGTCACATTAATAAATCTTATGAACAAGCGTCGCTCTATCCCACCTGGTTTTGATCATGATGACCGCCGAGAACTTAAACGCATGCTGACTAAAAGCTTCCACAAAGACCGTGATCAATATTTTGTCCACCAGTCAAAAGAAATAGAAAAAGCCTTTTTGTCTGGGAATAACAGAAGGCTTTCCCCCTGATTCGTGGTTTTACTGACCGTCAAGTCGGTGTAAGTGAGACCATATGTGAAAAAGACGCTTCACTTATTACTAGCCAGTCGCGCCGACGTGATAGGCGGGCTGAACATTTTGAAAAACAGTTCAGTTGGCCTGAACCAGATCATTTGAACGACGGGACACGAGTGGTCAGCTACTGCATTCCAGACAGTCCTCCGTCGGAAACAGAAGTGGCCATGGAGCTCAAGTTATTGATGCGTAATAAGACTCCTGGACCAGACCTCCTCTCTCCTTATCTTTTCAAGGATGATGGAGTGAGGTTGCTATCAGAACTGACAGAACTTCTCCAGACGATCTGGGAGACTGTAGAGGTACCTCGTGATTGGTGCCTATTAACAGTCATTCCCGTTTTCAGAAATAGGGCCCGAAGTTTACGTGACAATCACAGAGGCATCAGTTTGGTGTCTGTTGCATCCAAGTTACTCACTGGCCTCATTTTACGTCGGCTCACCAAGTCCAGAGAAAGTCAGATACGTGAAGAGCAAACAGGATTCAGATCCGGTTGGGTGTGTGTTGATCACATTTTTACCTTACGATGGATCTTGAACATCAGCATTCATATAGGCAGCCGACAGACCTGAGGGTTGCTTTTGATTCAGTTGCTCGTAACGTTCTCTAGAGCTGTTTCCTTCGCAAGGGAGTCCCAGAGAAATAGTTGAACCTGTTGAGATCACTGTGCGCTCACTGTGCAAGCAGGGTGAGAGTTTATGGGCAACTGTCTCGAGCGTTCATCACTTCTAGTGGTGTTCGTCAGGGGTGTCCGATTTCCCCCTTCCTGTTCAATTTTGTTATGGA
>QNGE01001876.1:0-38007 GCA_008508345.1 Paragonimus westermani
TGGTAAAGGTGAGGTCTAAAGTGTGGTCTTGTCTAGTAGGCGTTAAAACATGTTGACGTCATCCGTTTACTTGGACACATGCAACGAACTCAGTTTGACTTGCGGGGGTAGTAAAAGAGGTCCAAGGGATATTGGGAAATGTTGAAGTCTCCGCCAATTACTTTATACTGTGAAGGCAAGGCTGATACATAGTTCAGTCCCTTGATAAGGTTCGTCAAGTCGTCCCGTTAGGTGGTCTGTAGACACTTCGTAAGAGTAATCCACAGGGACCAGTCGACACTAACACCCACAATGAGTCGTCTATCATACCAAGAAATGGCTCATTGAGTATTGTTGCAGAATATTACTCCCTCAAGCGGTGTAAACATTCTCCACCTCGTTCTACACCACGATTTCTGCGTAACATGTGATAACCTATAAGACTTAATTGTGTGTCTGGAGTCTCAGGGGTGCACCAAGCCTCAGTGACTAGAATAATATAAGGGTTATATAAGAATATAAAGGATCTAAAGATATGCATCTTATTAATTAGCGAACGTGCATTGAAAAGCAGCATTTGTCTTGTTCGGCACCATTTTTATACTTTTAAAAATGTCTAAAACAGAAATATCTTTGTGTTTCAAGGACTCTGGTGGCAATGCTTGGTCTGATGTCCTTGTAATGAGCTCATTAGAGAATGGTTAGGTGTCACCTGCGTTTGAGTTCATGACAGGAAGTGTTGGAATAGTGCAAGTAAGGTTCAGTTGGGTAGTGGAACAATGGGGAACGGGGTAAGCAGGGGAGGTTTGAAAGGTGTGTGTCTCGCTAAAAATGGGTAAGGCTGAGGTAAGTTGGCCATACCCGTTTGTTCGTTGTCAATGAAGACATCGCGGGTTGCGTTTAAGTGAGCATTCAAAGTGTAGGGTCTATCCGTATCGAATGGGGTGTTGGACATAGGATAAACAATTTCAGAGGGGCTCCGTTTAGTCTTGCATGAATAGTTGCGTCACGTGAGAGACGGCTATAACTAGGCAGAGGCCTGTAATCGGGGGATGGGGAGAGATGCGTCTTCTTAGTTGCCAGGTATGGGTTTGCGTTCTCTTGCCTGTTTATTCCCTTATGATGCACAATAGGAAACCTCTGGCGACCCGTAGGGTAGTGATTTGGAGATGGTTTGTTATCACGGGTACCCCATTGGTGGTTGGTTTGTGGTTTCCTACGGGATTGGTTCGAAAATGACACATCAACGTTTTTTTTTATTAACAGACTGGCTGTGTCCTGTTTTATTTGAGCCAGTTTCAGCGCAGATAGGTTGCTGTCTAGACGCTCTGTTGGTTCCTATATGGACAGAGCCATTTGTGTGCCCTCTTTTGCCAACTGGTTTCTCGACCGAGGTACCCCCATCACTCGGCACGCTGCTGGAAATGTCAAGGTCTAATGTTAGATCAATTAGGTCAGCGAATTTGTTCTCTTTGATGGAGTTAGCATCGTCGGTAGGGTCGCCAGTGCATTTGGAAGTGGCGCAACAAAGCAATACTGCGCGATCTTTGGAACCCAGATTGTCATCTTTGGATATCGTTGTACCCTGTTTCAATGCATCCTGGATCACATGGTTAGAGACGGAGACGGAGGTTCTGTCCAGTATGTTGACCCAAAATCTTCAGTTGTCAACCCAATTCCTGCATATGCAGCATATCTGGCCGTTATTCACCTCGGAAAAGTTAAAATCACGCACTGTTGCAATAGCTGTACCATCTGAGTGTGCGGCGACGACCATTCGTTTGACGGAAAACAAGTGACCAGTCTTCCTGTCTCTACTTGTTTTTCACTTTTTAGAGGTCCTTCTCCTTACTTTCGGGATTCTCCCGGTGGCGACTGCGAGCCTTCATTGCAAAGACCGGCAGAACGATCCGAATTACGCGCAGAAAACTCTCTGCCCGACGAAAGTCAATTTCAATATATTACCAAAGCATGATGTCGTTTACTTGTCCAACCTTGACCTCGCGCGCCCCGTCCGTTTCAACTTCCTGCTGCTGAGCCTTTGTTTCGGTGTTCCTTAGTTTTACTCGCACCTTATATCTCCATCATTACTGGATCTGCTGCATCTGATGGCGTTCATGTGAAAAGTTGGTCTCGGACTTTCTTAGCTTGTTTGTTATTCTTCCATCCAATTTTTAACAAGTTCCCAGTGCTTCAGCACGGAGAGAAACCCATTTTCACAACCGCCACTTTTGTATCGTAATCAGCTGTTTATCGGGTCCAGTCCCAACCCTCTTGGACCCAGCCTATCGAACTATGTTGCCGGTAGACTGAGCGTAGCTCGACGAGCCACTGGACACCCGGCGTTAACGTGATGTTTGCCATTAATTTCGAGATTTGCCGGCGGCTGCAGGCGTGACGGCAACCAAGGCTCCGTTTTGCCCCTCACTGGCGACGCGCGCATCACGAGGAGTGTGGTGCCGCAAAAGACCTACGACCGTCAATGCAGGGCTCTTTTTAACTCTCCATCTTCTTTGACTCCTTCATGGAAAGTAGAATAAGGAAGTACCAACGAACTCTACCCGAAATTAAGTTGGAACCAAAGTCCTGGGATGGAAACATAGGGCTTACCCTTCTGGTGCTACAATCACCAAGAATGTAGTTGCTTTCTCAACTGCAGACAAACAGAAGGCTGCGATAAAATTGATAGAAAAAGTCGTCAAAGGGAGAAGAGATGCTTCTTTGGGGCCACTCACCCACGACATCTTCAACCAAGCTGGCCAAATCAGTTTTAGCATCCCCTCGCTCCCAGGGTGTCGCAAATCTTGTGCTCATGAGCAGTGTGTGTTTCAAAACAACTAAAATATCACTTAACCTTATGGTACCCTTACCAGCCATGCTCACCTCCGACAGAGCAGTGGGAAAAACAGTAGATTCGAAGTCCGCAAGAACTCGCCTAAATGGAGTCTTCCGGTCGACGTCGGCAAGAGAGAATAAAGCGCTAGCAACAGATTAGGACTAAGTCATAAATCATGACAGTCCGGAAGCTACAGTTTGAGACTAAGGTCGTAATTTCTGCTTCTGAGTTATCCACTCAGGCTCTTGTGCCCGTAGTAGAAAACGGAGACGTCACTTCACCGATGGAAAAGTTATGAGGACACCAAAACCATACAAAAACGTCTTCCGAGTTGCCTGCCCTAAAACCCACAAATTGACCCAACGGGACACTCTTTCTTCCAAGAATTCAAAACCAATGTAACCTATTGGGGTTGTGTCCTGTGTTTAAAAGAACTCCTTCTGTCCGTTCCGCTAGGTATTTCTGACAGTTAGATTATAGCACCCTGTGCATAACATCTTTACAAGCCCATCACCCAGCAGATGAAACAATGAAGTATTATCCAAGTGAAAACAACCAGACACCATACAAAAAGCGGAATTTAACGAGGTTAAAAGTCCGTGAAGTAAGACACCGAGAATGATGATCAAGCTTCTTGTAGGGTCATTGACGAACGCATGAGCGGTGGTGTCGCTATCGCAGACTCGGAGGAGGACTTTCAGAACAACACGGCAGAACAGACCGGGTCCAACCTATCCACACTACTCGAGATCTTTGTGATGGGAATCTCAATTTACCGAGTATCCAAACCCCGACACAACAGAAGATCTGACAGACGACCAATCCAAATATCGCGTTAATGATACAACATCAGGATTGGACGAACGGTCTTAGTGTTGTGCTTTCCGTTCTTCGTCAATTCATCTGTTCCGTATTCCACCAATTAACATACAGTTTGTGACGTTCCACGTGCTAATGAGATCAGCCAATGACAGGCTGTGATGTCTCTAATACTGTTGTACATCAATGAATTCGGTGTCTCAATCCATGAATAATAATTGCTTACTGCTGTCAGTATCAGGTCTTCGCCTTATTACTTGCGTGGGAGGTTTCAATTCAAGTACGATTTCTAGGGCTATTGGAAGTCCCTAATTCTGAGCATCACACTTTTTTCGCACTCTCTTCTCTTTTAACCACGAAGTCAAACGAAGAACAGCGTTTTCTCCCACCCGTAGTACCTGTTATTCTGTTCAGCTGATCACTGGAAGTCAGATGGGATGTTAATCGCACCAAGTCCCACACATTCATTCTTACGAAGACCTGAGTCACAGGTGTCAGTAGTGATAGCAAACTGAGTGTCTCCGGGGTATTCGGTTAAGTCAGCAGACTCCGGTTGACGGAGAATTAGGGGTTCTGAGATTCCCCATCAGCAGTACATCCTGACACCCGGATTCATCGGTGGTTTTGAGTCGCCTAATAAATGTGATCCTGTGTGGCTTTGACTAACACTGCGTGATGAAGACCTAATCTTAATGAGGGTTATCTGTCTTTCTCCCCCTTGCGACGTCCCTGATGACGACGACGCAGTGCTCATTAGCCTAAAAATCTTCCCAGGACTACAATACTTCACCCATGTGCTTATTATGCGTAACTTTAGTGCAGTCAGAGTAAAGCGGATATCACTTTCTCATCAGCACGGTAAAGGCCGATTTTTGACTTTCCTGCCGAGGCTGATGCGAATGACAGCGTGAATACAGCATGTTAACGCCCCGAAGACATCAGTTCAGCCTGATCCCCTCTCTGCCGAACCAGGCCATCACTAACTGGAGCCACTTGGCAGACAGGGCGATCAACTGACTACCGTTCAGACATACCCGCCACTCTCCGCTAACCCTTGATCTTATCTGTTGCTGATCACAACCATCAAAATATTCACAGTTCGAAATTTTGATCCGACTATTTTCAGCAGCCTAGGGAGTTAGTTAGGTTCACTTCTTATTGATCCTGACACCATGGACTAGAAGCACCGTGTGTTTTGAAATCATACGCTTCATCTGCACCACGCAAGCTGTTCGCTTTTTCTTTCCAGCCACCCTTTCCGTGCAGAATACGTCGTCTCCTCGATAACCGTTCCCAGTTATTCGCGGAAAACTCGGAGGATCCAAAGGTGTTCTGCACTGTTCGGAGAAGAATGCGGGCGAAAATCCGTGAACACACCAAACGCGCATAAGAAAATGCCATCCAGACAGCCAGCGGGGGCAAAATCTCACTTAAGCATATGCGACCACTAGGAGAGATTAAACCTTCGGCAATTTCTTTGCAACTGCCCAGCAGACAGACTTAATCTGACTCCACAGTCTTGGCCGAGTTATAATGGAAATGATAACAGTAATGTATATTTCTCAACGCGTAAGTGAAAGGTACACTGGGGTGTGCGCGTTCATTCCAGAAACTCACAGGCGAAAAAAAACAATTAACTCGTGCTAAAAACGTAAAATTTGTTACCGAAAATGCACAATCAGGAAGACAGTGGTTGTGGTTTACAAGACTCTGACGCAAGCAGCGGGAAAAAAGATGGTTCGTTTGCTTCGCAGCATTAGTCCAAAAAATGTAATGTTACACTAGTTTTCCATTTGAAGGGTTGTGTATGATTTGGTTTTCTGAACAGTTCACGGTCACTCTAGGGCGCAAGTAGTATCAGAAAACTGCTCAAATAGGTGGGCGTTAGCGAGGGAGGACGGTAAACTCCAAAATTCGGCGAACGATCGCGCAGACTTCAGCACGAGATCTCTTCGATTGTTAGAAACCATCCGGGAGCCGAAAATCTCAGTGTTCGAACGAGACCGGGTTTTGTGCGTCCACCCGTGGCCGAAGATTTCTTCACACAACGGATGTTTATGAGAATGAGAGAAAGACCGCAATCCCACGTGTTAAATGCGAAAACATGGAATGATCACAATTAAATGACGAATGATGTGCATATAATCTTGGAAGCAAAGACTTTATGCGATATTAATATTTTAGGCTAGGTGATAAAATACATTACGTCGTCAACTAATCGTTATGGCATTTCGCAGTGACTGCAAAACTGGAATCTACCTCTAGAATGGTAAGCACGTGTTACTCACAACTCCGTATACCACTGGACAGTCCATAGCATCGCACCGCTGGAGAACCCCCGATAATCATTCGTTATCCCTAAATTTTTTGCGCCAGATGTCAAAGAACTTTTATTCAAGTCCACAGTGTAATGGCTCCTGACAAGATCAATCCCAGAATTCCTAAATTATTGGCTGCTAGATGGCAGAGCCCCTGTATTAGCTACTTGAACAGACACTCCAGACTGGCACTCTCCCTAATGCACGGAGAGAGGCGGTGGTCACACACATATTGAAACCGGGCGACCGCCACTCTCCGGCTATTTATCGGCCAATCAGCTTTACCAGCATTCTGCACAAGATAATGAAGCGTTCAGTAAAGTTTGTCATCCTCAGCCATTTTTTATCAATTCATCTTTTCTCTTCCACCCAGCATGGATTCCTTCCATATCGGTCATGCATAAAGAGCATGCTCATTTTGATGGATATTCTAACGGTGGCCAAGGACAATGGCTTCATCTCAGATGCTATCTTCTTTGGTTTCGTCAGGGCTATCGACCTGTTCAACATGATCCCTTGGATCACAAACCGGAAGCATATGGTACTCAAACAGTAGCTATCGTTGGATTGTCTATTCTGTGCAATAGGATGTTCGAAGTGAATACTGGATGGGACTTTTCATCCAACTCTACGATTTCTTTGGGGGTTTCTCAAGCGTCACTGATAGGTCCTCTGTTATTCCTGACCTTTCCAAAAATACACCTAGCAACGCTTTTCCACACGTTATTTATCTAGAGATATGGACTGCTAGTGTCCCCAGTGCACTATAGACTGGTTTTGATGCGACTAAACTGTGGTCTGGCAATTGGGACCTCTTGTTAAATGACAGTTATTGCGCACATATGTCGTTTGGTTGGGATCCTGATGGTGTCTTCGTGATTCATAGTGCGTTCGGTACACTAGATATCAAGAAAACTAATATGAAAAGAGGTCCATATGCTTGGATGTCGCCCAACCTATCCTTTGTGCATCCCCATGAGATGGCAGTGAGAAAAATAACTCGCCGCTCTTAGGATGACGGTGAACACTTTCTCCTGCGCAGACAAGAAGCCACTCAGAACGCCTCACGGGGTCTGCGTAGCACCAATGCCCGAGTGTGCTAATCGGTTTTTTTACTCCGGCCTAAAGAAAGATATTAGTTGTTGAGTGTCTCCAGTGCCGGGCTACCAAACTAATCATGGGCTTCAAAAACGTCGTGTACAAGCCTCGACTTGAAACTCCTGGTCTGTATCCACCTGAATCCAGACGACTCCACGGTGATTAATTCTCACAAACCCCTGTGGAATAAGTCTTGTGAAACAGTTCTGTACTGAAGCGAATGGTGACGATGGGCGACGACATAAAGGGATGCTTCCCAAATTTTGTTCCCGGAACTTCCTTAGGCAGTCGTTCTTTTCTAATAGGGTTACTATTCCCTGAAACAGCCTACCTTCTGAGGCTATTATCAGCTGTTTCAGAGATCGGTTTGAAGCACTGCTCGACTCTCATCCACCTAAAAATTTGTTACGCGAGTTTTGATCCGGTGGGCGGTGCTGACTGCGACTTTGATCTTGACGGGCTCAACCATGTCAGGTTGTTCAAAAGAGATCAGACAGACAAAAAGCACATGCGTTCTCCGTGCATAGTGCTATTGTGTTGTGTCTTGATCGGGTTTGAGTTCTGTGTTTGCCTAATCTGACTCTCTGCATATGCGATGTTCTTCTTTACTCTATTGCTGTCCCCTTGTGAGTGTGCTGAATCTGTTGGGGTGTGACTGCCGAGTCTGATCGAGATGGGTGACGCTGTTGCGTGTGCGTGCGTGTGCTTTTAAGCCGAAGGCTTTGGGCTAGAGCTCTAATCGTTCTCCTGTCTGGGTCTGAAAATTCTGACAGTAGCCATAGCCCAAGTAAACCATAGTATCACAACGTAACCCAAACAACATAATGCGTCGGCCGTCGCACACAATAAAGAGGGTCGCCCCACCCGACACACATGGCAGGGTGGACAGGCGAAAATATACTACTGCTAGACATACTCTTATACTGTCCTCAACGTGAATCCTCTGGTAGATATTGCGCACTCGTTTTCAGTGCCCCCAAAGCCAACCGGAAGCGGGCCAATGGACTCAAGATGCTGTCCAATGAGATATGCGATAAGCGCATGCTGCTGGATGGACGCACCGCGGCAGCAAACAGGCTGATTGCGATGGAGCCGCGTTGCTATGGGATCGACGTGGCAGCCGTGACTGAAACAAGGCTTACGGACCAAAGTAAGTCGAATGAAACCGGTGCCGGGTACACCTTCTACTGGATAGGTTACTAGGTAGACAGTGTTCGGAAGCATGGTGTTTGTTCCGCAGTCACTGATCACATCAATGCTTCGATGGTAGGCGAACCACAGGGCATCAGCACCCGAATGATGACCATGCGTCTGTTACTCGATCGAGGCAAGTATGCTACACATGCGAGTGTTTATGGTTCAACTGTGCGTCACGCTGATGATGTAGAGGGTCAGTTTTATGACCGGCTGCGCGGCGCAATCTAGTTGGCGCCGGTAAGTGACCGACTGTTTGATCTGGTTGACATGAATTTCCAAATTGGGCTCGATTAGGTAGCGTGGCCAAAAGTACTTGGACCCGACGGCACTGGTTGACTCAACGAGGACGGTGATCGTTTGACCCGCCTATGTGCTACTCACAAATTGGCTATCGCAAACACCCGGTTGCGTTGACACATCCATGAAGTGGTCATCACTGTAATCTTGATTACACGATTGTGCGGCAGTGGGACACGTTTGAAGTGCTTATCACGCGAGTGATGCGCAGCGCTAAATGCAGCACCGATCACGGGCTGGTTAGGAACAAACTGTTCATACATATCTGCAGGCCTGTTTATCGTAGACCATCCGGATCACGGCAAAAGTTTCATGCCAAACGACTGAAGAACTGTAAAACGAATGCTGATCCACGGTGCGTTGTCGCCGCTGTTTTGCCCAACGCCCCTGTATCCACCACCCCTTAGGGTATGTCGCAGAGACCACCTAGACAATTGGTCTCAAATGCCAGAAACGTCAGACTGATATCGCGACAACAAACTGGCTGTCTCAGCAGACCAGGCCAATCAAACAAAGACGGTCACGTTCTGGAGTATCCGCCATCAACTGACCCAGCGTGTTCGCGGAATCGAGGACAACCAGCGGGGGAAGCGGGTTGGGCGGCTGTAGGGCTTCACGGATCCTCCACGACATGACTACTACGATTCGCTCAAGGTGATCTTCGGTTCACCTATCCAGTCTATCAGCTCACTGATAGATATAAAGACCCGCTGTTCTTGCACCCTCCAACACTCAGACAACATGAAGGTCTAACACGAACACTTCGGTAGCTTACTAAATGGCCCTGACGCCACTGGATAGATTGCGAACAGCCCTCCGCAACAGGACATCAAACCTTAACCTGCTGCCCCCACGGATTTGCTGGAGTTGCAGAAAGTGATTGGTCAACTGCGCAGCTGGAAGGCTGCAGGTGAGAACGGACTGAGAGGCGAGATCCTGATAACTGGCCGGCCGGCGCTGGAGCATGCACTGTTCCAGCTGGTTTACTCCATCTTGGAGCCCGAGGTGATACCGCAAGGAATTAAAGGCGTTCTTATCGCACCCTTGTTCACAAGTAAGGGTGGCAAACAATGCGTCGACAGCAATCGGGGCATAAGTCTCCTAAGCTGAGCGGGCAACTTGCTTTGTCAGGATCTTTCCGAGCCAGCTAAACACGGAAGCCTCCGGGACCAATGTTGCTGAGCAGCAGTGCGGATTACGGAAGAGTCGCAGTACGATCGATCTGGTGTTCGCTGCCTGGCAACTTCAAGAGAACTTCCGGAATCTGGACCAACCTCCGCATACGGTGTATTCAAGCACAGTGCACTTAAGTAAATCATTTGCTTCCGTGATCCACGAGGTGTTGTGCAGGGTGCGAGGTAAGTTTTGATGTCCAGGTAAGTTTGTCAATATGGTTAGTTTATTGCATGTAGGCATGAAGGCGAAGGTGCAATCGTGTGGATCGACCTCTGATGATTTCGACATCGCCACTGGTGTAAGGCAGGGTTGGGTTGTAGCCTCAGACTTCGTCAGCTTACGTTTGACTGCCATGGTAACAATCGCTCTCTAGAGGTCTGCAGAGGCTGGGGTTAAGGTAGAGTATCGGACGGACGGGGCGGCTGTTGAAAAATCGATATTTTGGCACCCCAACCCGGCTACGTATCTCAACGATGCACATACTTCTGTTTTTAGATGACGGTGCATTTCTGGTACATAGCGAATGAGAACTGCAACGTCTGGCTAGAGCCTTCACGTCGGCAGCATTGAAGTTTGGATCGGACATCAACACAAGCAGGAAGTTTTCCTTCTTTCAGCGTTCTACTGGTGGAGGTGCTGCTTGTGTGCCTCCACCTCAAATCCGCGTTGATGGAGACATTTTCGGTCGCTGCACAATTTGTCGACAGGTTTTTCCGTGAACCACCGGTTGAAAGCGCGAGTGGCGAGGGCTAGTGCTGCTTTCGTACGTCTTGAATGGCGTGTCTGGAAGAATAGAAGCCTGAAGGTGGCCACCAAGCTGTGTCTACCAACCAATGGTGCTGACTATACTGTTGTATGGCGTTGAGACGTGGACATTTTGTCAGTGGAACGTGAGCTACCAGAGCCGCTTCTATGTACAGTGTCAGAGGCACATCTTAGTTATTCCGTGGTTGCACATGATTCCGAACACTGAGGTACCTCGGCGAGCGGACATGGACGAGGTGGAAGCTATGCTGATGCTGAACAAGTTCCGTTGGCTCGGTCACGTTCGTCGGATGGGCGATGACCGTATCCCGAATCAGTTGCTTTATGGACAATTGAAAACAGGAAAGCTAAATCCTGGTGGTCAGAGGCGGAGATACCAAGATGTTGTGCAGGTAAGTCTTTCACGTTGTAAAGTTGATTTTAGATGTTTGGAATACCTGGCGTTGAACCGGACAACCCGGAGGAATACGGTCCGGATGGGCTCCTGAGAGCACAATGAGCAGTTGTTGCGCGGCTGAGAATGAGAGCGCGGGTGCGCAGAGAATCCATCGGTACCACAAGTCGCGGTGATGTGACTATATGACGTTGTGAGTTGTGCAGCCGTAACTGAGTTGACCACCTTGGATAAGTGAGTCACCAGCCTTTTCATAGTGCGCCGTCGGCGGAAACGACGAGTACGTTACGCTCAGACTACGTCGACCGAGAACATGGTCATTTGGTGACTGATCCGCCCGTCTTTTTTAAAACTTTGGTATATGCGGTCTACGTATTCTCCTCCGCAGTTATGTTGGGATATTGTAAGATGAATGGTTGGCCTGTTCTTTGTGTAGTTCAACCTGAATTCTGCTTTCCATCCTTATCTTCTCTAGATTGCACTAACATTAATTCTTATACTGAAGTGCTCACCGTATTGCATTTCATATGTCTTCCTTCTGAGTTCAGATATTGTCATTGCAGTCTCTCGCTGTTCGCTTCCGGAGAGACGACGGTTTCCTTTCCCTGTTGGCGAATTAATTAGCCAACCAGAATTGGCCGGCTTGACACAGAACCCTCACTCACACACCTAATGGTCCTAGCCTTCTGTGATTATACCGGATAAGCGCCGTTTTAGTGGAATCGCAAGTGGTGCAACGCAAAGCACTTTCTGTGGTGGTTAAAGCGCAGGCGCCCTTTGGCTTCGGACATTGTGAAAGGCTAATTAGTTTGCGATTTCGCCAACCGATCTCCAAAGGCGATGCCACACCTTGCCTTTCTGACCAACAGACGCTTGCTGGACACTGAGCGAGAAAAGCCGACTGGATTCGGGTACCTTAAGCTTCTGCCCAGAACCCGTGTGTCCATCGCAGTCGCCTAGCAGCACAAAAGAAGTTGCACAAGCATGCGCAGGGAAATTAAAAACTTTTCCTTGAGCGCATGCAGAACGCGAAAAACAGCATTCAGAAGCAGTCAAAAGAAAAAGGAAGTGTTGGAGGGTTGTTGTCAACTAAAAACCAAGAGCATTGTTTAAATCTACGAACGGTTGGGTATAAATCAAACAACCTACACGATGTCGTTCACATCTCAGATGTTCTAACTGCCCATAAATTTCGCAGTTTTTGATCAGCAATTTTAGTTGGGAAAGATAAGATTGTGTAGTGGAACGGCTAGTTGGGGCAAAAGCACCGGTAGCTGTCCGCAATAGATTCCAACACTAATTCTTCTCCGTATTGTAAGATGTTCATCCCTTTTAATACCAAAGAGATCGCGGTGATTTTGATTCCTTTGGCGTGCCTAAGGAACGTTGCCACGGTTAACCCGTGATAACCACGACCGCGTGAGAGCAGAGGGCGAAACGCTCCAGGACGAAGCGTGTATTGATTCAAACAATAGACAAGTAGTTATTGTGTACAACGAACATAACAGGTATGCAGAACAGTGCATAACAAGAGAGCAAAAGGGTAACAGACTCTAAAATTGCGAGTGTCAAAATAGCCCACATATATGTGGATCCCATGGATTGCGTTACCATTGATGGAACAATATATATACCATATTGCTTGTCACTTACAGATACATGTGTAGGTAACCATATGGATACCTGTCCCTATCCGGTGTGTCCTCCTCCTCGTGACTTGGTTTTCTCTCTACCTCAACCCGTCAACCCTGTGCACCCTGTGAGCTAATCAGGTACATCCCCAGTTTACTGGTCTCCATTGGTTCACACTTGCAATAGATTTGCACAGCAAGTAGGAAAGACGCCTTCCTCCAAACCAAAAGCATGAGCTCGAGGACTGTCAATTTATCAGTTTTGTTTCAAGGATACTTGTCGTGTCTCCACGACATTCCGGAAATTCGCCTGCAGCTGGAGCGGAGGTTTGGCGTTTCGAAGTTTGATCCGGATCTTTGCAATGCATCCGATCAACGGAACCTGCTTCCGGTGACCATTGGAGACGACCCTTACGCATGCGTCCGTAGAGTAGATGTTTTGCGCTCAACGGACGGCATTAGAGAAAGGGCGACAGAGCTCGTACGGGATGTTCTGCATACTTCAACGTCAAGCGAAACATCAGCGAAGGATTTCCGGTAACGAAATTCCTATTGTTACGCAATCATCCGTTCGACGCTGTTGCTGCAAACTACGAGGCATCAAGGCGTCGCCGTATCGCGGGAGAAATCGAGGAGATTCCACCATGGATGCTGCACGGCACCGTATCCTTCAACATCGCTCAGTATACCGACAGGACTTCGACAGAAAACAGAGAAGAAGGATGTGTACAACCTTCGAGCACGTTTATTTGCGAAGAGAAACATCGTTGACTCTCTAGATAGTTTGCACACTCAACCCAACACAACGAACAAGCACCACTTTGAAGTAAAGGCTGGCTGGAATGTCTATCTGAATGAGAACGTTGCGATCAAATGTGAGTGATGGTCAACTTGAAAATAAACCAAATCCCCGACTACTCATCAGTAAAGAACGACAATCGTCGGACACTTTTTATTCACGAGTTATGGGCAGACAGAAATCTGTGCACGCTACCTCAAGGTCCTCAGTATAGGTACCGCTTATAAAAATTGTGAAGAACGATAGATTCAGTTCGTTTTGGATGCTGTGGATGCAAGTGGAGTGGGCTTACCGGCTTGCTTTGGTTGACTTGCAGATGAAACAACGGCAGCCATCGCCGTGTTTCCCACAAGTTCATCATCCCCGTGGGATCAATGGAGACGAGGACCATGGTCATGGACAACAGTTCGGCCATAAGAGGAGCAATCACACAGAAGCTGCCGCGCTTCCACCAACTACTGTACCGAGTGCACATTTTGCGGAACATGCGTGGTGGAATCTCCAACATAATTCCTAAAAGGTGTTTCCTGACTGCTATGCTTACAAGTAACTGCTCGAGGAGCTCTGCAGCACTAGCTCTTGAAAGAACCACCGACCCATCGTTCTATAATGAGTAACTGACTACCAGGTTCATTAGGATAGCGGAGACAGACCAACTGCCGCAACCCGAAAATCCCCACATTCGGCAGACAAGAAATAACTTCGTGGAGGCGAGGCACCGCCCGGCCAAAGAACACAGTTTGAACGCCCAAATAAGTTCCTGGCAGGCTATCAAGCGCACCGCAGCCATCTCTGACATCATCAGCGACCACCAGGCAGTGCTCTTGTCCACCTGCTGCTCATATCCACACACCAATAATCGTGCAGACTACGAGGAGTTGAGCGGTTTCTTGGTCCCGGAAGCCGTGCGGCTAATGTCCGGAAACGTCACCGACGAAAGCCACTTGACGTCCACCGCCACTGAGGCAACCATATGTAGAATGTTAGTTGGACGACGTGGGCTCGTGACTGCCCCTTTTCAGTGGATTACATTCTACCATGCAGGTACTTCCTACATTTATATCAATCGTTTGGCGGTTATCTAGAAGAATTCCCTGCCGTTCCTCGATGGACTAGAAGTTTCAACAGTATTTCGAGAATCCTTGTTGCCAAATACGACGCACCTAGAAAAACATATGTCAGATTCTCCGCTGTGGCAGAATTCACCGAAATGGAAATGGTGGCGAGGAGAGAGTTGGACGACACAAAGATCAACCAGCTTCTGTATGAAATGCGTCAATTCACCCAAGTTCAATTTTTCAGTTCACGTTTCAATTGGTTCCCATTCAGTTCAGTAGTCTACTACTAATTTTAGGAATTTTAAAAAAATTATTCTCATGCGTTTTCTCAAAGCCACTCATTTCTGCCCGTTTCATCTCCTTCGTTGTCGTAATTGATTTCACTTTAATTCTACCATCGGCCGCACGCACGCCATTGGTTGACCTTGCCTTTGAAAGGCGTCCACACCTCTCTGTCACGGTTTGATTCCCCCTTATTCCTCTGTTTCTGATTGGTGCACATAGTGCACTTTGGGTCAAGGTTTGTGCCGCGTCGATGACGTCACTCGTTCGGATTCTTGCGCACAGTTCTGTCATGGTTTGCGTTTCACAGATTTCAGCATCCCTGATTGGTATACGTGGTCCAGTTAGGCACACGAACCGTCCTATTTTTTCTACTGCGGACCATTTACGATCATGTGCAATAATCCTACACCAACCATATTGCAGGTCACTTCGACGTGTACGGTCCTATCTTCCGCAACTGAAATTACCATCTAGAAACGGCAAATTGGAGGAATACGTGTATAAACTTGCTGCATTTAGTACACAGCAAGCTGAAAAGTAGTTTCTATCGGTTAGGTTAGGCGTTATATTCTTTTATTTCCAGTTCCGGTTTGGTTTTGCTGCTACACACTTTCGTCCCGAACCTCAGGGTGGATTTATTTAGTTCATGCATCAGGCGTTATCCCCGATAGCCTAAGTAGGTATGGGTTACACAAAAACACAGTGCACTTCTCACTGACCAAACCGAGGGACCATTTGGGATGGAATACGCTTTTAACACATATGTAACGGCCCAGAGATTTTACTGGCATACCTGCGGTATGATGTGTAAAATAGTTACAAACCTCAGTCGCATATTATACCTAGGTTATTAAGAAAGCTCATGTGATGTACGCTGTCCGATTGTTTCTCTGCATTTCGTGACTGTGGCGCAAACTCGAAACACGCATGTGCCAAATTCTTCCGGTTTGTTCGCTCGACGACGACCGGTCTCTAGCCTCCCTAGCTAATTCGCGTGTCGGTGCCGTTTGCAGCGCTATCAGAGACCACTTGTACATTTTGTCGAATAAAGATTTGGTCTCTCTCCTCAACGGTCTTTTGTTTTTCGCGTCTGATGATTGCGTACCTGGGGAAGAAACGACTTAATGCAAAGAGCACTAAACTTTCACATAACCGTAAATTGCCGTCAATCATATGGCGGATATGAACACTATATAGCAGTTGGGCACAAACAAGTGACGAAAATATGGTAAAACTCAAAATGACTAATTCAAAATAGTTTGTGAAGTTGCGCTGGTTCACAGTCTCACCACAGTGGATGATGATACCCACCGAATACGATCCGTCTTCATGCTCTAAAGGAATTTCTGGTTCACAATGGAGATACTTGTGATAAAACTTAAATCCGTATATACGCTGGAATGGATGAGTGATAACACGTTATCCTTTAACTTTTCAGAGTTCGCTACATAGGTAACACTGAACCGACAGAGAACGCATAGCTGACGACCTTGGTAGAAGGTATATTAACGGTTCACATGGTTTAAGCATCAACCGCACATGTGAACTCGAGAAAGATAAAGGGTGCAAAAATTGATCTAAATTATGGAATAAAAATGCCGTCCAAATGCTACTATGTGTGACGCAGAAATCATCCCGTTGGTTCAGTTCGTCCGATGTAACAACAAAGAATGGCGACGAAACGAGGTAATTTTCCCCAGTATTCCGTGACAATTGGTCACTAACACCTCTAAACACCCACTACATAATGAAGCAGCCGCAAGTCATCGTTGGCTAACCATACATAGCATATGAGACTACAGGAAATCTACAGAACAGGACAGGAAACACGCTTGATGCGAATAAAAGTCGCAGGGAACATAGCGGAATTTGTGATAAAAAGGTGAGTGCAACCACAGTGAATGATTCAAACATGAAAAATCTTTGAGAATTCATTGCCCGGCAAAAAAGACGATGCCGGAATCAACAAAAGACAAACAATATTGGACTGACATCTTTGCATTACCAGAACAGCATATCACGAACGAGAAAATGGAAACGAAAATTAAACTAAACTGCTAAAATTATTCGACGCGAGGCACTTATCTCAATTCAATAGGCATCTGCTGGGATAGGTAAGACAGAGTAATTCCTAACCAGTACTCACTATCAAAAACAGGTCGACATTGGAAAACAAACGCTCGGCACGTTGACCTTCGTATATTTGTGTAGAATCTCGGGAATACAGTTTGGAGAAAAACATGCGAAGCTGGCGATTAATGAAGCGAGTTGTGGTGTTAGTCCCAGAGTGGATATTACAAAACGGTTAGCTTGATTAAAACAACAGTGGGTGAAAAGCAAAGCCCTCAGAAATGCACCACTAAACGTGACTATCAAAACATTGTTCATGGTGATCGTTACAGATCAACATGGCACACGATGGCACAGCTGCATTTTACCCGTTTTTCTCTCTTACTCAGCTTATTCCTTCTCTACCTCGTGCAATTGAGAACCATATTTTCATCCAGCTGCTCAAATACACTATCTTGCTGTTTGTAAGACAGAAGAGACCCTGTGTTCACTGAAGACTTTCAAAAGTATTAATTTTATCCTCGACAGCGTGTTATAAAATACTGACCTCAACCAAAGTTTTCATCCTTCCACTAACATAAGTCATTTGTAAAACCAACCTAATGCACATGGCCTACATCATACGCGAAAATGATATTTCCCCACGCAGTTACCTATGTTTGGCGCGCGATTTGAAAAGGGCAAGTATTTACTGCGTGGATATTTAATCTGAAGTGCCTCATTTAACAGTTATTTTTGTCAACTTTTTTACCGTACAATCTGATTAAATTTTATCTACGTCCACGTCTGTCTAAAAAATATTCTTATATAACAAAGTATAATGACCAAAATCGGTCGTCTAACAAGATCGTCTGGTGTCAAAATCAATTGTTCTAGCTCTAAGGTAGATATTGAACGACCTAATGGCAACTGCCCTAGGCCCAAAACTTGTAAAGGCCCTTCCAAAGATGCTGCCTCTATATGGGGTGAAGATAAACTGGTGGTTCCCACCAAATACTCCTCTAACTAAGAACTGCTCTATCCCCCTAGACAATGTATTGGCGGAGTTATTTGGTAAGGTATCTAAACTGGAGGCTGAACTTGCTCAATTAAAAACAAGCTACGCGGTATTCGATTCCCTAAAGGAGAATCTTATCTCCCTCTCTTACATCTTCAAAGTGCCGGAATGTCCCAAGATGGATAACTTAGAGAGNGCGTGCATCGAGAACGCACCACAGCATATCACCCGCAAGCGAATGGACTCGTGGAGCTTAACCATCGTCAGCTCAAAGCTTCATTACGTGCTCACGAGCGGATGGATTGGACAGAAACTTTCCCCTAGTTCTACTCGGTATTCGCAATTGTGTCAGGGGTGACGGTACGACCTCAGCGTCACTTGTCTATGGTAGCCCATTAGGCCTTCCGACCGATTTCTTTCAATCGTCAAGCGAAACTGCTGTCGACACTCACGACTACGCCAACCGACTTGCCAAGTACATGCGATCACTACAACCGAGTGCCACATGTATTCAAAAATCTTCGTCTTACGTTCCCAAAGAACTCAGCAATTGTGAGTTCGTGTTTCTGCGAACAGACTGTGTTAAGAAACCGCTGCAGCAACCGTATGAAGGACCTTTTTGTGTCATTAAACGGTCCGCGAAAACCTATGTGATTGACAGTTTCGGTCAGCACCTCACCGACTCTGTTGGCCGCCTTAAACCTGCTTTCACCGGCCCACCCCCCGGTTCGACAATACAAATATCACCTGAGCCATCTCCACCTACTTCAACCTCCGATTTAGCCTCAGCGTTGCTTTCCGCATCTATTCCTGATGAAATCCCTCCTCAATCTACAACTCGTTCATGGAGGCACGTCCATTTTTCCGCGCGCTTTCTGGAGTGGTTTGCATTTTTGTTTAGCATTTATTGTACAGTTGATAATTCATTGTGTGTATTCCATGCTTCTGCCGACCAGCAACTAACAGTTTTTCTTAGGCACAACATCCTGACTCGCTTTACACGGAAGATATCTGCACATAATTTTCAATATCCTCAGACGCTGCAGAACACGCGTTACGGTGAGTGTCTGCCTTTTTCTCTAACGTTCGTGTACTTCAACTTTCCTTATTCCTAGGTCTAACCAGGTGCATAGCAATAGTTGCTGGGCCCAAGGAGAAAAACATGAACGCCGTAGCAATTTGTGTCTGCGCAGGGAGGAAATCACACCCCCTGTCACGTCCCCAAGAGGCGTTTTCAGGTTGTGTGGCTCGCACGCGGCTGGTCAGCAAGACAGCAGCTGTTGCCCAGGAATAAAATTCACAGGTAGAAGGCCTCCTATAGTAGTCACCCTTCTAGGGGGGCTGATGTAGTGAGATCACCTTCGACGTCCCCAAACTTTTAAACTCCCCGCGACGTGAGATTTGCCTTTTCAGTACCACCGCGCCGGTTCACATTACCTCGTGAATGTAAATTTACCACATACCCCTAGCATCGAAGTTAGTGGGCCGACATAAGTATCGCAGTTTTGCATGTAGCTGTATAATGGATCCACATCATCTCTACTACTGTAGGTTACATTCACTGGGATAACAATGTTGAGCTATTACCGTTAGGAACGCCGCTTAACCAGTCTTACGCTTGTTTGAATTCTGAAGGTCGACTGGGATTTTCCGTCGACACACTCTTCCACTCTGGCGGCGGCTGTGCGGTTGTGCTCAAGATGCTCTCACGTCCACCCCCTAATTGTTACGTTGAACTCTGTTGTGAACGGTGAGCAAATCAATAAATAAAGTTTGTTTGCAGATTCATCGTTTTCTCCCTGCGACTTCCGATTCACGGTAGCATAAGGTTGNGAGGGACAGTGACAGGCTCAGGTGTGACGCAACAGGACGAAGCCACACAGGGTGAAGCTTCACAATCAGGACCCGATTCATTACCCTTGGACATCGTCGCATCTTGTTTGAATGTGTACTGAGCCACACGCTTGGAGGTGACAGCTTTGCGCAATAAGCGACGGTGACATTCCCTCTCAAGCGGCGTTCTATCCTGCATAATTCTTATCAGTTGAAGAGAGGTTTTGAACTTGATGAGGTCCTGACATTGGATGAACTGTCTCGCAGTTGCTTCGCTCTGGAATTTGAACAAAAGCGGACAGCCGATCTTTTGAGTCTTCTTGCGGAGACGAATGCAGGTATAAGATGTCGGGTCTATATTGGTAATCCTCGTGAGTAGCTTCTTAATGCCATCGAGGTGAAGCTTATCTGGTACATTGAATACGATGGCATTATATGTGCAACGCATCCGTTTTGTGATTTCTGTTGTCAAGGTGTTGAGTAACATGCTCGCGCTCTCTAAGTTATCCATCTTGGGACATTCCGGCACTTTGAAGATGTAAGAGAGGGAGATAAGATTCTCCTTTAGGGAATCGAATACCGCGTAGCTTGTTTTTAATTGAGCAAGTTCAGCCTCCAGTTTAGATACCTTACCAAATAACTCCGCCAATACATTGTCTAGGGGGATAGAGCAGTTCTTAGTTAGAGGAGTATTTGGTGGGAACCACCAGTTTATCTTCACCCCATATAGAGGCAGCATCTTTGGAAGGGCCTTTACAAGTTTTGGGCCTAGGGCAGTTGCCATTAGGTCGTTCAATATCTACCTTAGAGCTAGAACAATTGATTTTGACACCAGACGATCTTGTTAGACGACCGATTTTGGTCATTATACTTTGTTATATAAGAATATTTTTTAGACAGACGTGGACGTAGATAAAATTTAATCAGATTGTACGGTAAAAAAGTTGACAAAAATAACTGTTAAATGAGGCACTTCAGATTAAATATCCACGCAGTAATTACTTGCCCTTTTCGAATCGCGCGCGTTGTGCCATTTTAGGTTATGGATTCTTTAAATGGCCTCAAACATGTCTTCGAGGGTCGCGAATTTATTAGCTTCAGCCAGTTCGAAATTTGCTCAGATATGTACATGAAGGGTCACAGTGTTCTCTACGTGCTTGGTTCATGCAAGAAATTAGGTAGTGGGCGCTTGATATATGATCATGTGAGTGTAATTACCTCTGAGTTTTCGTGGTAAATGTCGTTCCGCTGTATAGAATACAAGCGACGTAGGTGCGACAGCCGTGTTTTACGACGTGTTTAGTGAGTTGAGCTCACATTCTTCCGATTGCACAGTTCCCGCGATACATGCTGTCAATCACGCTCTAACGTGGTTAGGAAAAATACCCCTTTGTTAGCTGTTTCCCATTGGGGCACAACCACGACATAACTGGCTTGCTGTTCGACACACATCCAAGGATTCGTGGGCTCAGAGACAGTGAAGTGAACCACTCGAGACATCTTTTCGAGTACAACACGCCAACTGCTGACTTGAAGCAGTATGCTGCAGATGTTTATGACAAGTATATAACTGCCATGAATATTTGCAACATCCGTCGTCGGTTGAAACCACCAGTGATAAGTAAGTTGGTTAGTGTGCACTAATGTAGCAGAAAATATGCTACAAATCCTGCAGCATACAGAGAAAAACGGCGTGTTGCATGTTATCAGAGAGGACAACAATAGGTGCACTCACATATGTTTTGCACGTAGAGGATAGTGCAGTTATTCAGACGGTTCCGTGATGTGGTAAACGTCAATGCCACTCATGGGACCAACCTCCAAAAGCAGGTCCTCCATCACACCACATTCGCCGCTGCAGCCTGAAGCTGTTTCAGTTCCTCGTTACAGACGGCATGGGTCATGGACGACCCGTGATGTACGCCTACGTCCAACCATAGGTCATGACGTTGTGACTGTAGGGTGCCCGTGGGCTGACCGTCAAACGGGTCACTTCGGATGGCTTCATGCGGTACAGTACTTCACTTTTCTTTTAACCTCTTCGCTTTTCTGAAGACATGAATTTCCATCTCCTCGATGGTCATGTAACTGCACAAACTTTCCTATTTCTTTGTTATCTCAAAGCCAAAGCGGCTTACGCGCGATTACGGCGGCCAGTAACTACTCGGAGCAGATCACGCCGGCTTTCGCCCGCATTATGTTTGGAAGTCATCAGCTGCAGCCCTATCTACTTACCCACGGCGCCTCCAAATTTCAGTCACACGTGGGGATGATGATAAACACTCAAACTTATCAACTGTCGGCACCCATCTTTAGGGATATCGAACGAAAAAGTTCTTAAAAATGGTCTACAACTTATACGGTGCATGGTTACTGATCATTGGCTGCTAATTACTTCTATCTATTGGATCACAAATCTTCAGCTATCTCGTCAACCTATTTCGCTATCAAATTAGCGCAAATCCTTGGCGTCCTTGATAAAAATCATTTACGGATTAAAACAAAGAAACTCCCACAGCACAATAAGCATATTTCATACTTTCCCAAATATTTTGTCCTCATTTACTCCCATGATATTCCAAACCCACATATTAACGGTATACCACCGACAGTATTCGCTTCCTACGGATGGAGTTCAGCTACTCAAACCGGATATACCGGCTACTGGTCTCGCGTTGAATTCTATCTATTCACGAAATATCAGAATTACTTATAAGTTGGACCCAACTTTTCTCATGCCTTGTATTTCCGTGCAAGTGGACTCTATTAGCTAAGAAGCAATTAAGAACATGCGCCACCGGGGGAAGACTACGCTGACTTAGTAGAGAAGACAAGCCAGACAGTGTCATCTACTTACTCTACAAGAAACCTCAATTCCAAGCTTTCTGGATCTCTCGGCTGTATCTTCCACTAGGACATCCACAAAAATTTTAACAGGACGGGATAACACACTGCCCTAGCGAGTAGCGCTATAGTTGACAATAAACACAGAGTTTTCCGCCAATTCTCATCCTGCATTCAGAGTGGATGAGTAATAATTTAACAGGTACAGGTATTCTCCTAGTGTTTCGCCGAGGCTAGGACAAGTCATGTGAAATACGGCCAAGTCAAAAAAGCAGTCAGGTCTGAAAGGACGCCGTTGATCGGCTGTTTGTTGGAGTGGCAATGTTTCAAATTTCGTTGCCTGGCGAATTTACATTTAAAGCTTTCTCAAGCAAACCGGGATTCCGTCTGTTCCTATCATTCAAGTAACTTGAATGCAATAGGCACTAGGATGATTCTTTCATAGTCGTTATACACAATCTAAGTCTTTCTCCGGAAAACAGATAAGCTTATGCCCCTGTTTATATGTTCAAGCGCAGGCGTCTTTTGGCTTCGGTCACTGTGACAGGCTAAACGGTCACTGTGACAGGCTAATCCGAATCGGAAGCCGCCAACCTTATGTTCAAGCCATCTGGAGGATTTTGTCATTTTTGGCACAAACCCCGTAACTACCGTCTATGAGAAAGCAGGTAAAAATGTGAACCAGACCTGGGGCTTCGTTGCGGTTTGATAATTTGAGCCCCGGGTTCACATCCGCTTCTGAAAAATGGCCACCTGGAAGAGATTAATTCACCAGTCATTACCCGTTGTCCACAAGATCTGGTTGAGACTAGCTGACTCGCTTCATATTACGCTTCAGCTCACCCATTAAGCAGCGAGATTGACTTATAATAAGTAGACAATCTCTTCTACCTATGGTCTCATTTACACTAACCGAACTGCCGAAACAAACGGAAGTCACAAAGCTAGCGTTCTGCTGCTTAGAAGAAGGAGTGACTGTAGTACCGTTTTCGACTGATCTGTTCAATACAAACTCAGTTTCCCTTGCACAACCTCTTATCGACCAGCATTTATGTTCCTTAGGGTTGTCATCTTAAATACTGGTATGCCGAATTCACTGAAAAGTGCTCATCGCCCTAAGGGGAATCTACTCATGTTTCAACTGCACAGTTACTTTGGAACGCTGCTATAATTGATTTGCCGTATTCATTAGATTCCTTTAACTTATTCAAGTCTGGTAATTCGTATACAACTGCCCCCTGGTGAACGCTATTTGCACTCTCCTAATTCAAATTACACATGTCCTACAAGCGAACGACAAAAGAAAGCGGCTGTGCACAGCAATGTGAGCTGAGTACGGTAGTTTGCTTCATGGTGCATAACAGCCTTCAGAAGAGTGGAGTAATCATTGATTGACTGCTACATGGGTGGTTCAGGCCCAGGACTGTGACGCTCAGGGTAATCCCTATGTAATAGAGTACTTTCTGATTTAAAAGGCAGTAGGCGAATGATAAAGTCCGTAGAACGTTCCCAGTTGCTTCAGTCTCCTAAGGTTGTCAGTGGATTGTCTGGACACTATCTGGAGAATCACGACCAAGTTTAACACTCAAATCGCGGTTAGTGTGCTGATATCCGAGTGTTCAATCCGCATCAGAATTTTGGTGAATGAGTTTTAGAACTCAAGCTTTGGTTGATGCACTAGGCTCGACGGCTCACAAGCAACTGTTTATGAGGATTCACTCTGGCAGCCGTAGCTGTACTTTGAAACTCGACGCATCTCCCACCACATCCTCGCTGGAGGGGAAGTGTTCTGATCGACAGTTACCTAGGGGTGGACTCTAGTGAATAACGGTGCTAGTATCTTACATTCGTGTCTCTGGGACACAGCACACATCGGACTCTAAACCCCGGACAGCACTTGCCAAGACAGCTCTCTGAGTTGATGGTGAAGGACCTTGAAGATTCAGATGCTGAACAAATTGTCTTGACTTTAGAAAATTTTCGTCACCCGAGAATACAGAAAATTCAGAAAACTGTCGCGAACTAAAACGATATAGTGTTACTGGGTAAATAGTAACACTGCTTGGAGATCCACAAATTCTGATATACTTTAATCGTTTGTGATGCCAGCACTTCACTTTGGGAGACCCTGCTTCACCTCTGTGAGCAGAAGGTGTGACACGTAAGATAGAACCAATGAGATTTTTAGAGGATCCCGCCGAAAACTAATGACTCAATTGTATTGTGCACCTGGTAGTGAGAGGCTTGCCTGAACTCAGAACGCATTGAGTAAGGTATTGATGTTCGGTTCCAGTAAACGCTGCCGATATTAAGTGTATACAGAGTAACATCGGACTTTTGGATTATATCGGACATTTTTCGGCGGTAGTGGAAAACTGTTCGCAATAACAATCAACCATTTGGCGAGCAAAGTTACATCTGTTTTGAGATTAATTTTCTAACACTTCTCTTGTTCCCGGAGCTGCGAAAATATTTTTGTTACGTTTTCATGGATTCAAGCAATACGATTTAGGTAGTATTATGATATCGATGGTGCAGCATAGAACTCCATGAGCTCAGCAGCTTATATGGAAACAATCCTATTTGACTTGTCTGACACAGTTATAAGATGAAAGTTTTGTTCAACATGGTTCCCTGCATTTATGTAGCTCGCGAGCCTGGCTATGACGTCGATGTGGTTGAAGAGATCAGAACTGCGAACCACAAAAGCATTTCCATAGTCCCCCTGGATGACAACAGATCATAGGTCCCGATATGGAAGGCATAGTGCAGTCGACTTACCAGCTCTTGCTGTCTTCAACTGCAGTCAGTAAACCACAGAAGTCATTAGCGTTCCAGAATTTTAAACCATCACTTCAAAGAATAGTGCTACTAGAGGTAGTGCCCAGACAGTAATTACAATAAAATAAAAATAGGAGAGAGACAAGGATAAACCCTTGATGAACGTTTGCAATATTACAGTTAACATTGAACAGTCTGTTTCATGTATAACTTCGGAAGTTTCGTTATCAAAAACTTGAGCAATTTAACTGACAACTTCTTCCTCAAATAATGAGATCTGAATTACTGCTTGGGGCGCCTGTAGTGCTAGTTCCTGAATTTCTACGCCCAAAATTTCCCCAACCTTATGCTACCGTGAATCGGAAGTCGCAGGGAGAAAACGATGAATCTGCAAACAAACTTTATTTATTGATTTGCTCACCGTTCACAACAGAGTTCAACGTAACAATTAGGGGGTGGACGTGAGAGCATCTTGAGCACAACCGCACAGCCGCCGCCAGAGTGGAAGAGTGTGTCGACGGAAAATCCCAGTCGACCTTCAGAATTCAAACAAGCGTAAGACTGGTTAAGCGGCGTTCCTAACGGTAATAGCTCAACATTGTTATCCCAGTGAATGTAACCTACAGTAGTAGAGATGATGTGGATCCATTATACAGCTACATGCAAAACTGCGATACTTATGTCGGCCCACTAACTTCGATGCTAGGGGTATGTGGTAAATTTACATTCACGAGGTAATGTGAACCGGCGCGGTGGTACTGAAAAGGCAAATCTCACGTCGCGGGGAGTTTAAAAGTTTGGGGACGTCGAAGGTGATCTCACTACATCAGCCCCCCTAGAAGGGTGACTACTATAGGAGGCCTTCTACCTGTGAATTTTATTCCTGGGCAACAGCTGCTGTCTTGCTGACCAGCCGCGTGCGAGCCACACAACCTGAAAACGCCTCTTGGGGACGTGACAGGGGGTGTGATTTCCTCCCTGCGCAGACACAAATTGCTACGGCGTTCAAGTTTTTCTCCTTGGGCCCAGCAACTATTGCTATGCACCTGGTTAGACCTAGGAATAAGGAAAGTTGAAGTACACGAACGTTAGAGAAAAAGGCAGATACTCACCGTAACGCGTGTCCTGCAGCGTCTGAGGATATTGAAAATTATGTGCAGATATCTTCCGTGTAAAGCGAGTCAGGAAGTTGTGCCTAAGAAAAACTGTTAGTTGCTGGTCGGCAGAAGCATGGAATACACACAATGAATTATCAACTGTACAATAAATGCTAAACAAAAATGCAAACCACTCCAGAAAGCGCGCGGAAAAATGGACGTGCCTCCATGAACGAGTTGTAGATTGAGGAGGGATTTCATCAGGAATAGATGCGGAAAGCAACGCTGAGGCTAAATCGGAGGTTGAAGTAGGTGGAGATGGCTCAGGTGATATTTGTATTGTCGAACCGGGGGGTGGGCCGGTGAAAGCAGGTTTAAGGCGGCCAACAGAGTCGGTGAGGTGCTGACCGAAACTGTCAATCACATAGGTTTTCGCGGACCGTTTAATGACACAAAAAGGTCCTTCATACGGTTGCTGCAGCGGTTTCTTAACACAGTCTGTTCGCAGAAACACGAACTCACAATTGCTGAGTTCTTTGGGAACGTAAGACGAAGATTTTTGAATACATGTGGCACTCGGTTGTAGTGATCGCATGTACTTGGCAAGTCGGTTGGCGTAGTCGTGAGTGTCGACAGCAGTTTCGCTTGACGATTGAAAGAAATCGGTCGGAAGGCCTAATGGGCTACCATAGACAAGTGACGCTGAGGTCGTACCGTCACCCCTGACACAATTGCGAATACCGAGTAGAACTAGGGGAAAGTTTCTGTCCAATCCATCCGCTCGTGAGCACGTAATGAAGCTTTGAGCTGACGATGGTTAAGCTCTACGAGTCCATTCGCTTGCGGGTGATATGCTGTGGTGCGTTCTCGATGCACGCCTAAAAGCTTGGTCAGTTGTGAAAATAAAGCTGATTGGAACTGCGTACCACGGTCAGTTGTAATAGTCGACGGACATCCATAACGTGCAACCCAATGCTCGACAAAAGCGCGAACCACAGACACTGTTGATGTGTCTGACAACGGTATGGCTTCTGGCCAGCGAGTGAACCGGTCGATACACGTGAGCAGGTGAGTGTAGCTTCTCGAAGGTGGAAGTGGCCCGACGAGGTCCAGATGGACGTGTTCAAAACGATCGTCGGGAGTTAGAGAACTTTCCAAGGGGGTGCTCGTGTGTCGTTTGACCTTGGAACGCTTACATGCAAGACAGCCACGGGCCCAATGACGTACGTCCCGATTCATGTTAGGCCAGACGAATCGATGCGCGACCAGTCTTAGTGACTCGCGTAAACCTGGACGTTACAGGTTGTGCAACGCTTCGAAAACTGCTTTTCGTAACGAATCTGGCACGACTGGTCTGGGATATCCCAGCGTATTGTCACATGTAATGGTACCGTTTGAAGACGTCAATGGAACTGTGACGAGGCGTAAGTTCGTGCCTTTCAGATCATCCGTAAACGTGCAATCGGACTGTTGTTGTGCTGCTATGTTGTGATGTGATATCAAACCGGTGGCTGTAGACACGTTGTGCATTCGTGATAGAGTATCTGCAGCAACGTTTGCAGCTCCGGAGACGTGGCGGATGTCCGTGGAAAACTGGGCTATATGGTCTATCTGTCGAGCTTCTCGAGGTGTGTGTTTATCGGAGTAATTCCGTAAAGCGTACACGGGAGATTTGTAATCCGTAAAAATAATGAAATCGCAACCCTCGTGTGCGGGGCGAAAGTGGCGCACAGCCCTATACACGGCTAAGAGTTCACGACCGAAGGTGCTGTATCGCAATTCGGCATCGCTAGAACGTTGAGAAAAGAATGAAATCGGTTGCCACACCTCGCGAACTGCTTGCTCTAGCGCTGCACCTATGGTTGTGTCTGATGCATCCACTGCGATACTAATCGGTGCGTCCGGTTGTTGGAAATGCAACATGACTGAAGAGGCGAGTGCCTGCTTAACATTGGCGAAAGCCGTGAAGGCTTCGGGGGTTAGGTGCAAAGTTCGTTCATTATCCCGAAGTAAATCAGTCAAAGGTTGCATAAGCTTGGCGCAGTTGGGAATAAATCGACGGTAATAATTCACTAGTCCATTGAACCGGCGATGCTTGCGAATTGTATCGGGAAATTGGCACGATCGAATAGCCTCGACCTTGAAATCAAGCGTATAAAAAGGGTGCAATAAATAATAAAAAATCAGTATGAAAAATCTTATGGAATGGGCTCACCAGATTGTAGTGCTAGATTCTGAATTCGTACGCCCAAAGTTTCCTCAACCTTATGCTACCGTGAATCGGAAGTCGCAGGGAGAAAACGATGAATCTGCAAACAAACTTTATTTATTGATTTGCTCACCGTTCACAACAGAGTTCAACGTAACAATTAGGGGGTGGACGTGAGAGCATCTTGAGCACAACCGCACAGCCGCCGCCAGAGTGGAAGAGTGTGTCGACGGAAAATCCCAGTCGACCTTCAGAATTCAAACAAGCGTAAGACTGGTTAAGCGGCGTTCCTAACGGTAATAGCTCAACATTGTTATCCCAGTGAATGTAACCTACAGTAGTAGAGATGATGTGGATCCATTATACAGCTACATGCAAAACTGCGATACTTATGTCGGCCCACTAACTTCGATGCTAGGGGTATGTGGTAAATTTACATTCACGAGGTAATGTGAACCGGCGCGGTGGTACTGAAAAGGCAAATCTCACGTCGCGGGGAGTTTAAAAGTTTGGGGACGTCGAAGGTGATCTCACTACAGTCGACTGCTGTCCAGACCAGGTTGCGTGTGGCTATCTTTCGGTCAACTGAACTGAGCAGGTTGTGACACAGTACAATTTGAAAGGATTAGGGTAACATCCAGAAAAAAACAGTCACCCAAATATTTGTAGTTCCAACTTGCCCTGGGTAAACTAAAAGTATCAGTTCTGAGATACAACCAGAAGCATTTGCACTTGCCGTCTGTCTTAGCTGTAATCAAACAGGAATTAGGTGAGCCCCAAAACTAGGTCCGATTCAGGCAACATACATTTGTGGTCATATTCTCTCAAGTCGCAATCACAACCAATACATGTGCGGTGCGAATTTTTTGTGTTGGCCCAAACCAAATGGCATAATTATTTTATATATATCATATTTCTGAACAAAGCAGGCTTATGGAGAACACAGTAACTTAACCTAACCACCATTGTTGACCGAGTTTCCTACGTCGATCTTGGTAGAGCAACAACGTGTTTCCATCATAACGCTAATATATGGTTGAAATGGTGAGATAAAATGTAGTGACTGGAAGTGTAGCGGAACAACTCACTGACAGGACTATAAAACTTAGAAGTGTCGTGAGACACTCAGAGTTTGATAGGCACATCTGTATAACATCACACCACAGTGCACAAATGATGCGATAAGTCTAAAAACGCAAAGTGACCTACATCAGTTTCTACGAAGAAATAGTTAGGCTTCCTATAGTCTCTCACCATTTTGTGAATCTGTTCCGCTCATGAATTCGGACTGTCATTATTCATCTTCTGGTAATAAAAAACTGTGTTTTGATAGCGCGCTTCGTTATGGAAATATCGCATGTTTATTCTTCTGTGTACTCAATGATGCATGCTGGTTCCTAGCCCTGTTTTCATTCTCAAACGGCGAGATGTTTGCTGGAAAGTTTGCACCAGTCCACTGTGGACCGCAGTGGCCAAAACTCTGGAACTTTAAGGCCAAGCAATTTGACCTGAATTACGCGCACGCCCAATGTCAGCTTATCTGGCTACGGTTACAGTGGGGTGTTGGAGCAGCTAGCTAGCCGGAATCGGTCAGAAGCCCTGGTTTGGGGTAAGACCTTTAGGTAAGTGTTTTTGGTTGAAATTCCTCTGGCATAGTCTGGCGGTGACTTTTGTATCCTCGTCCACAACTGTAGGAGGACCCATACAGATATAGTTTTCATAAACCTCAGTAAGGCCTCTGGTACAGTAACTCAAGAGAAGCTGCATAATAAACTACAATTTGCTGGAATGAGTTGGAAGATGTTAGGTCAAACTTGTCTTTCGAAACGAAGGACAACACTCTGTCTGTGTTTGCTTAAACATTTTAACACTGCCTGTTATGATACCTCGTGAGTCGAAAAATTTTGTTGCGGGAATCCCGAAATGTTAATGAGGAAAACTTACAGGAAATCCACTGGGTTTGTGGGACCACAACATAAACATACAGTCTTACTAAACATGCCATTTACATGGTATAGTAAACAGCAATTGACTTTGTAAAGCACGAAAACACCTGCCTGATACATGGTTTGAAACAGATTTCATTGTCGCAGAGGTTGATATGAATGAAAATATGTTTGCTTATTTGCAGTCGATTACGAAGCAGGTAACTTCCACACACCTCAGGCTAACCCTCTGCGCTGGCCCAGACTCCCACGGGTTTTCTGTGTCCAGGGTTTTGTTTTAACTTGTTCAATGTCCTACGAGCACATAAACAGATAACGGAATAACGGTCATTGGAACGACGTATAACGGAACGATAGTTAACGGTAACGAACAACGGACTACGGAATATGCACGACTAGTGCGAGACTTTTCGGTCAACCCAACCACCCAAGGCTATCGCATGAACACAGAGAGAAGACTGGCCTCCGGACAGAGTTCCTTTGTGTCACTCAATCCGAAGACAACACGGTCACAAACCGGATCATATTTAAAGGGTTCAATACCAATAGGAAGACCGACTTAAAGGCGGACCAAATGATGAGCCGAATATTAGTGATGCGCGTAGGCGGGATGTAGGCATGTGAGCGTGGAGGCGCTTAGGCGGAGTGCCAGAGATTTGGCACAAGGGTTGAAGGACGAAGTGGCGCCTGACCGTGCCCACTATGGCGGTCACACACAAGTGTACTTTGTTAGTTTTTGGCACAGAGTATTTTCGGGGGATTGGCGACTTCCCTGACAGGTTTAATAAAATTCTGTTGGACCACAAAGAAATTAGATCTTGCTTATTTCAGCACGTCTTCGAGCACTAGAATTCCGATTCTAAGGATGGGATACTTTCTTAATATGTCGAAGAATTCAGCCGTAAGCTTGATACCGTGAGACTATTTTATATAATCCGACTGTGAATTTACGGTGTACAATCATTGGTTACCATCCGTTTGACGACTCGCTTCCATAGTTTACTCACGTAAACCACTTCTGACTCATTCAGTCTCAATTAGTGCCCATTTTATAATGATCCATTCAGTTCCATTATGTGACTAGTACAACAACCACTGTTGTGTCGTTCGCATTGGCGGTGCTTGGCTGTTCCATCAATTGATTGAGAGGTACACACTTGGACCACAGGTTTTCTCCCGTGTATCCCGCTCCAGATTAGAGTTCATCGACGTGTATCCACATGAATAATCAGTGGCGTGCTAATAACCTAACCAGCATATGAGGCGAAAATTAGGTGGTCCACTATGTTTCAAGTACTCTAATTTAATCCCATCTGAGAGCCTTCCGGTTCATCCCAGACGCTGGGTGCATTAAAGTTTACGAAAAAAAGTAACAGTAGTCAAAAACAGGTTAACAGAATTCCATTAGTTTCATTGAGGTTCGCACTTTTGATTGCATCAGCCTGAAAGAATATGTTGCTTCAACTAAAATTGTGTAACATCCTGTTTATCCGCCACCTGACATTTACTACTGATCGAAATTGCCCCAAGTTAGTATTGACAAGATAGAAGATTTATAAGTTAATTCAGATGAATTAGAAAAGGTTGTGATTTTTTAAAATGGTGCATTCATTTTGTTGTGTACCAACTACACTATGTGAAGAAAATTGACACCTCTGGCAAACAACAACATTAGTGTGGCTATCAACTGTGCATAAGTTGCATCAGCTCGGTTGCCGCCATATGTTACAGTGAAATAGGTATCTTCCATTCCATAATGAATATGAAAATATAACATCTTCACTAGTTTTTTGTTCATTCTATTCTAAACGAGTAAGTGTCATGAAACGGTTTGACAACTATATTGCCGTCCTCACAATTGGAGGTTGTTTTCAAGGGTGGCTACTAATGGGGTCTTCTTAGTTTTTTCCGGAATGGTCATATTACCGAGGCCTGAGGAAAGTTAATTATGAAATTTTGTATACGGAAACCATACGACAGGGTTCAAATTAGTACCTCAACTAAGCAGGAACAGTTGCAACATTCTAGGGCAGTGCAGACAGACATAAACGTGGGGATCACAATGAGGCACTTTTGGGTCTGTCGCGAGACACACTAGGGTTGTCCGGCTGTGTGGGCTAGGCAACTTTCCCTTCCCACCAAAACCTGAACTTTGGCAGAGTTTGCGTGTAACGCACTGATTCAGAAATTAGAGGCAAACACGAAGTCAGACAATACAAGAGTGACAGTAGGACTGGAGACCACATATTTATTGAATGCAGTGTGCAAACAATCTCTTGTGACGCTATAAACAATATCAAAAACAGCACGGAGCTTAGGTAAAATTTTGAGGACCAGCCATAGACGAACGACTGAACTGGAAAGGTGTCGAAGCCTGTTAGGAGCTATGATGTGGGATAAGGCCTTCGGGTAGGAGTTTTGGTTGGAATTCCCCTGATATGGCTTGGAGGCTGAATTTTGTATCCTTGTTCATAATTGTGGAACGTTCGCTCTGTTTTTGCGTTGGTCCACCTCCTTTATCCAATTCGCTGTCGCGAGGAAGGTGTTCAAGCAACAGCCGTATTCTTATTAAGAACCGTTCTCTACTGGGCTAAGATGTCAGCGGCTTTCAAGGTCAGCCTCGCCCTTTCTGTGACAGGCTGATGAAGACTGATCGTTATAGAATTCAAGGTGGCAGGCCGACAGTTAGGTGTATCAAGGCTTCTGGCCCAGGTCCTCTCCATCTCTTTTTATCAAGGATGATGGAAGGAGTTTGTTATAGGAGTTCTCAAAACTCTATGAATTGGTCTGGAGACCTCAGGAGGTCGCCCGTAACCTGTGATTGTCAGTACTTATTGCAGGTTTTTAACAGTGGACTGGGTGACTGTGCGACCGGCGGAGAAAAATTCACTTAATTTCCTCTGCCTTCAAGTTGTTCACTGACCAAGTAAACCCAGATAATGGTATGAACATAGAGAACAAGCAATGTTTCGATCTGGCTGAAGATACTTTGCACACAGTTTGCCCCGGAGTCAAATCTCGGTAACTCAGCTTTCCCAGAATCAGCCAACAATCTTTGTTTTTTCCTAACCAAAAGGATCCCTTCGATTAGGTTGCCCATAGAGTTCCTGACAATTTCTGCAGTTTCGAGAGAGTTCAGGAGGAATACATGCACCCAGTAAATTTATTGTGTTCCCGTTTGTCATTCAGGATGAGCGGTCCAGGACAACCCTTTCAGATGTGGTTCGCCAGGGCGTCCGACCTCTCTTGTTCTGTTCAGCTTTGTCATGGATAACCTTGTAGACATGGGTTTGAGAAATCCAGTTAGCATGGTATTGACTGATTAACGTAGAGTGTATGGATGATACTGTCTTGGTTAACCCATCTGTTATAATCGTTCCAATCTTCAAGAGACACCCTAATGATATGTAAAGTAACCATCAAACGCTAAGTCTTACTCCGGTCTCATCAAAGATGTTAACTGCCATGGTTGTTTGCAGGTTGGATGCAAGGCGCAAGTAACAGACCAGATTTTGCCTTGGTATTGGCTGCGTCGTTCATATTTTCACACATTGTCAGTTACTAAAACGATTTTTTCAATAGATTTTCTATCTTCGCCGTCTTTTCAGACATCTTAGAGGTCTTCGGTTCAGTCCGGAACGCACAGCTTTGAACAATATGCCATGCTTGGGTAACTTGCCAACATACACAAAGTACTCTTACTGCCAGTCCTCAAACAGTGAACTCAAGCAGGGTGGATTGTTTTACGTGTTTGTAAAGTGTAATTTTTCTAGCTTGCAATGTCACTGATCAGGCATCAGAAAACGTTATATAAAAGCGTTTTGCCTTTGATAAACTGGGGTATATGTGACGTAAATTTTTCGTTGTGTAGTGTCCTTGGTGAACAATTACAGCTAATGAACTACACCGGCTATCATTGTATCGAAAGCTGCCTCTTCAGTGTTTGACACTTCTACGAACGATATACGCGGTGTTCCGCCGATTGGAAGAATTTAAATTGCAAAGTCATTAGTTCACTTTATGTTGTGAAGGCTACATATTTTTTAAAGCTAGGTTGCCATAAAATAAAAATGAGCAGTAATAAAATGTTTGTAAAGCGAACTAAGGGGTTTCCATTGACACACTATCATTTATCAACTGTGTACATGTCTTTCGTTTATCACGATTGCATTACTATTTCAACTAGCACCAATTTAAAAATTAAACACGGTTGGTTTTGTTCGTGGTCTGTGCACCTCCAGCACCTGTTGAAATACAATCACAATAGCAATAATAATGATGGTTTGGTCTCAGACCGAAGGAAACGGACAGAAAACAAAACAAAAGTTACGGATTATCTGAAGTTCACTGAATGGTACCTAAGAGTTGTCAGCAAAGTGTTAGCATGCGTTACATGTAATAAATTACACAAACAAAGGAAGTAGTACATAGTTAAATACAAGCCTTTTAAAGCAGTTCGGCGCAGAACCATTAAACAGAACTGCATGATTACAGCCGAGACGCACACAGGTGACAAGCAACGGTTAGCTATGTTAACACACAAGACGTTGAAAACACCAAGTATTGAGTCATGTACCCGAAGTACGCATAACAATAAACGACTGTGATCGAATAATACAACAATCACATGGCCACCGCTTGTATGGAGCACCGACTTGATCCGAGTGTGTTGCCATCAAATGTGAGTGATGTTATGCTTGTGTAAGTGACTTACATTACCCTAATTACTTTTTCGCCGGGGCAGAAGTAGTTTTACGACTTATTCAAAGGTTGTACAATTTATGTTTTAACCTAACTGTTGACAGTGCTAATTGTAGAACAATCTGTAAATTTGGACGCATCCTCGTTTTTAACTAACTTTGTAATAGACATGCCTACTCACTGCCATCAGCGTTGACAACCGATCGGTTGCATCTGCATTTGAACACGGTTTAACTCACTCGGGAAACCTTGCTCTCAAGCGTGATATTGGTTTTCGAATTGTCATGCTCATGTGGGTCAGAGTATTAGCGTTGGGGGGTTATTAAGCTATTAGTTTTTTTGTCAAATTGATAAATGTCTAAAATCGTTGAAAGGCTTTGTCAGTAAACCGATTTTGTACACCTATGCTTTTCAACCATCTCCTTTGTTACTAGTTTTGTTGTTGCTGTTTTTATTGGTAACAGTAACATCATCCCCATGATAATCATCATATAAAGCAATACAACAGTGGCTTGTGATGAGGTTCAGCTCCCATTAGAAGGGAATAGGACATAAGTACCACACGCACCTATGTTTCAACTCAAACCAACTAAGCTGTAACTAAAGGAATGCCCTGCCATTAGGACAGCTTCCTTCAGGCTTTGTTTCCTCTCGTCATTAACTGAAATTGCCTAGAAGGCAACTTACTCAGGTAAGCTGTCAAATCACATAAAGTCCCCTGTCACCTACTGTATGGGCCTCAGAGCCTGCAGACTAAGGAAATGAGCCGACCTGCACTGGTTAATCCATTTTCAGGTTATCAGCTCTCCAAACCGCACCTCACATCAATCGGCCTCAGCATCAGTAGAGTTTGGTGTGGCAGAAAACAGGCTGACATCTCCAGTATATAGCCTACATATCCAAGTCCGTGGACGACTGAAGATTAATTACGTGAACTCGTTTGACATTCACTCTCAGGTATCCTGTTCCTAACTTTATTTCTGCCTATCTGTTAATGTCAATAGAAGCAAAAGACCGAACGCAGACACCTGTGGTTGAATACCCTTATACACCATAACCTTAACTAAAGACCAAATTGATGGTTACCGATAGAAACAACGTACTTAACAAGTTTGTTATTTAATACCAATCTAATTGACATAACTATCAGATCTGCCCCTAGACCCCTCTGATTCATTATCACGGGTTTTCAGCAAATTTAGCACACTATCAGAGGCAGTACTTTCCTATGTATTCATTCATCCGTTCAGGTATAACAGCCATCAATGAAAAATACTGCGACTCGAGCCGCTGTCCAATGCGTAAGTGACTGGGGGTAGTCCAGAATAAGAAGCCTATCAAAATGAATAAAACAGAGGAAATGATTACAGTTTATAAAGTTATGAATTCTGGTATGCCGGTGGTGTTTTGGCAATATAAGAAGCATTTCTGACCAACCATTGAAGAGGTTACGAGGACACCAGAAGGGCAGTATGACTCGCTTGTTTATAACTAGTATGCACGTGTGTGACTTAGAAATCTGTGGGTCAAAGTTTGGGCACAGTTACACATGAGTGTAACTGCTGTGCTATAACTAAACTACCGTGGAATTATTGTCAAGTGAATACATTTACAAATCCAGAATATGAATTAACAACTGCATTGTACTTGTTTAGTATGGCATCAGATTCGCGTTAACTGACTTCCAGCCTGAACAACAAAAGACATTGCCCTTAATAAAGTATCCTGTGTGTCTAAAGCAGGGTACGCCGTTTCAAAAAGAATTACCAGCTGTTGCCTCCTCCATAGGAAGATTAATGGATGGCACATCAACACAAAGGATCAAGTTAAAAGATTCATGGAAGTAAAAACAAATAGATAACAAAAATGGAAGGCGTTATTGAAAAAACCAGGTGCGATGGTGGTAGTTTAAACAGTGCGGAGGAAATCGTCAAGCTGGAAGAAGTGAACATTCATCATGGGAAAGCCAGTATGTCAGCGCTTGACGCGATGCTGAATGGCTGTTCTTCGCTACATTTAGAACCGTTAGATGGAACAGTAGAATTTCGGACTAAAATCCGAGGTTTTCACCCAGCAGACCAGTGGTGACACCCGCATCCCTATTGAGGAGGCGCCACAATCGTCCCGTTAACTTTAACTGCTCGCTGTTAAAAATTTTACTACTAGTGCAAAACGATCTGAGGTGGGGCATGTCGATCCAATAAATTGCCTGATGTAAGATTGCTACTAAATCTTACGAACTAGAAAGCTGTTTAATGCTCAAACGTGAAATGTTCACATCTAACGGTTATCTCATTCTTCCGAAATTCAGCGGAGTTTCTGCTTACTGGTCGATTATAAGTAGTCAAGCCTATCTCTTAAGACTTCCAAGCACATGTTAATCCGGTAACAGTTTGATCTCAATGACTTGTCATAACTAACTTTTATTGGATCTAACTAGTTCGCAAATCCTCGGACCGAGCAACTAGTAGTTTGAAGTTAGGAAATGAAATGTCAATCGTCTTACAATGCTTTATTCCCATAGACGAAATGTGAACAAGAATAAGATCTAAAGGACTCACAATTACGAAAAACAATGTGTAGCGGACAAGCTCGTTTTCAGTGATTCATCATCAGGCTAAATACATCACATTTATATCACACATTTCACGGGAGAATCGTTAGGGGAGTATACGGGGGGACATGTGGTTAATGAGGTCAATCAGTTCAATGTCACACTGCAATTATGTACCCACTTGAACAATGGGTCTTGACAGGCTAACCGGGTGGGGGGTTGGCCAGGGCAAATCCAGAGCCTGAACAAAACGTTTTTGGGCGCAGAGGGGTGGGTTATACATTCGGATCCCAATAGCCTCTGCTGTAGACAGAATCCTACTC